>JAPXFY010000035.1:34188594-34208594 GCA_030674185.1 Monoplex corrugatus
AACAAACAATGACCTGAGGTTATTTCTGCTTCTTCAACAAACAATGATCTGAGGTTATTTCTGCTTCTTCAACAAACAATGATCTGAGGTTATTTCTGCTTCTTCAACAATGATCTGAGGTTATTTCTGCTTCTTCAACAATGACCTGAGGTTATTTCTGCTTCTTCAACAAACAATGATCTGAGGTTATTTCTGCTTCTTCAACGAACAATGACCTGAGGTTATTTCTGCTTCTTCAACAAACAATGATCTGAGGTTATTTCTGCTTCTTCAACGAACAATGATCTGAGGTTACTTCTGCTTCTTCAGCGAACAATGACCTGAGGTTACTTCTGCTTCTTCAGCGAACAATGATCTGAGGTTATTTCTGCTTCTTCGACGAACAATGACCTGAGGTTACTTCTGCTTCTTCAACGAACAATGATCTGAGGTTATTTCTGCTTCTTCAACGAACAATGATCTGAGGTTATGTCTGCTTCTTCAACGAACAATGATCTGAGGTTATTTCTGCTTCTTCACCAAACAGACAATGATCTGAGGTTATTTCTGCTTCTTCAACGAACAATGATCTGAGGTTATTTCTGCTTCTTCAACGAACAATGATCTGAGGTTATTTCTGTTTCTTCACCAAACAGACAATGATCTGAGGTTATTTCTGCTTCTTCAACGAACAATGATCTGAGGTTATTTCTGCTTCTTCAACAGACAATGACCTGAGGTTATTTCTGCTTCTTCAACGAACAATGATCTGAGGTTATTTCTGCTTCTTCAACGAACAATGATCTGAGGTTATTTCTGCTTCTTCAACGAACAATGATCTGAGGTTATTTCTGCTTCTTCAACAAACAGACAATGATCTGAGGTTATTTCTGCTTCTTCAACAAACAATGATCTGAGGTTATTTTCTGCTTCTTCAACGAACAATGATCTGAGGTTATTTCTGCTTCTTCAACAAACAATGATCTGAGGTTATTTTCTGCTTCTTCAATGAACAATGATCTGAGGTTATTTCTGCTTCTTCAACAAACAATGATCTGAGGTTATTTTCTGCTTCTTCAACGAACAATGATCTGAGGTTATTTCTGCTTCTTCAACAAACAATGATCTGAGGTTATTTTCTGCTTCTTCAACGAACAATGATCTGAGGTTATTTCTGCTTCTTCAACAAACAATGATCTGAGGTTATTTTCTGCTTCTTCAACGAACAATGATCTGAGGTTATTTCTGCTTCTTCAATGAACAATGATCTGAGGTTATTTCTGCTTCTTCAACGAACAATGACCTGAGGTTATTTCTGCTTCTTCAACGAACAATGATCTGAGGTTATTTCTGCTTCTTCAACAGACAATGATCTGAGGTTATTTCTGCTTCTTCAACAAACAATGATCTGAGGTTATTTCTGCTTCTTCAACAAACAATGATCTGAGGTTATTTCTGCTTCTTCAACAAACAATGACCTGCGGTTATTTCTGCTTCTTCAACAGACAATGACCTGAGGTTATTTCTGCTTCTTCAGCGAACAATGATCTGAGGTTATTTCTGCTTCTTCAGCGAACAATGATCTGAGGTTATTTCTGCTTCTTCAACAAACAATGATCTGAGGTTACTTCTGCTTCTTCAACAAACAATGATCTGAGGTTATTTCTGCTTCTTCAACAGACAATGATCTGAGGTTATTTCTGCTTCTTCAACAAACAATGATCTGAGGTTACTTCTGCTTCTTCAACGAACAATGATCTGAGGTTATTTCTGCTTCTTCAACAAACAATGATCTGAGGTTATTTCTGCTTCTTCAACAAACAATGATCTGAGGTTATTTCTGCTTCTTCAATGAACAATGACCTGAGGTTATTTCTGCTTCTTCAACAAACAATGATCTGAGGTTACTTCTGCTTCTTCAACAAACAATGATCTGAGGTTATTTCTTTGAAACTTCAGCAGATGAATTTGGTCTCTGCAATCAGAAGGCTTGAAGGTTAATTTTCTGATGGGTAAAAGACAAAGGATAATATAACAAAGACAGTCAAAGCTCCTGTACTACCAATGCTCCAGTGTTATTCTCTCTCTGCCATGCAGGGGCTAACTGCCAACAGGTTAGGGGGAGATGTCAAGGCAAGGGTACACAAGATACGGTGAGCAGCCTACGACGCTCACACACATCCGCCACCCCTCTCACCCCGCCGCTGCCGCCACGACCGTGTCCGGCGTGGACACGCTCTCCGACGTTTCTCCATCTCCGGATTCCTCTCCAGTTGCTTCCTCTTCCTGTTTGGCGGTGGTGGTGGTGGGTCTGGCCAGCCTCCGGAGCGGGATCTTGCTGCCCGCTTTCCCTTCTCTCTCACTCCAGTCTTTGATCAAGGGGAGGGGTGTGACCACCAAGGGGGGAGGGGGAGGAGGGGGAGGAGGAGGAGGGGCAGGCATCACCTCTGGGGGAGGAGGAGGAGGACGAGCTGGGGGACTTGACTTCAGCTTCGGCGCATCGGTGACGAACGAGGCAGGAGGAGGAGGTGGAAGACGTTCCGGAGGCGGAACAGGGGAGGAAAGAGGTAGTTCCGAAGGCATCTTCACATCGCCCACGGTGTTGGTAACAGCCGGTTGGGCGTGGATGGGTGGAGGGGGTGGCAAGAGAAGTTCGGAAGATGCTACCTCACCAGCCATCGTTTTCCCTGGGTGTGTGTAAACAGGTGGGGGTGGGGGCAATGGAAATTCAAGAGAATTCCTATAGCCAGCTGCCATTTTTTCAGACTGATGGAAGGGAAGAGAAGAAGGAATCTGAGCAGACACTCCACTATGATACCTTGCTGGCTGTTGGTCCACAGCAGAGCCTGAAGGGTGGTGTGCCGGAGGAGAACCCTGCGCACGTTGGACTTTCAGAAGACCTACGGATGCTGGTGTTTTTCCGTATCTGGAGTCTTTTCCCATAGCTGAACGACTCGAGGATCTGTCTTCAACATTTCTTATCGACGGTTTTTCCATGGGTCTCCTGGCTGAAACGTTATCGGCACTGATGCTCCTGATGCTTGCCCCGCTGTTCACCGGTCTTTCCAAGTCATCCGGAACGAATCTATTTCTCTGGTCTCTATTGTTCATGCTGCTCCTGTCAAATCTTGAAGATCTACCTTCTCTGGCGGAGGAGTGTCTGGTGACTGATCTACCCCTGGTGCCTCGACGACCGACTTCGGCGTCACCGTTCAGCTTGACACCATACGCGGGAAAGCCGGTGATTATAGAAGCCAACGGTAGCGGAGGTGGGGGTGGGGGAGGGGGGAAGGGCTGACTGGGTGCGATCTCCCCCATCTCCGTGAAAGCGGGGTGTGAGGGTGGGGGCGGGAATGGCAACACAGGAAGAGAGTTTTTGCGGAGAGGGTCGTCCCTTCGCTTGGTGCTGAAGGTGAAGGTGAAACAGACACAAGAAAGACAGCTGAATGTGGTATACGTTGGCAATGACAAGCTCACATCAGGAATGGTAAAAGAGGCCTAGCAGAGGCAATAATAACAACAAGAACAAAAACAAACAGTTTCTGTTTCATAAAGACTTTCTTTCAATATCTGAAAATATACAAAATATAAAAAAAAAAAAACCTTCAAACAACAAACAAATAGAATCATGAGAAAACGATTTAGTCAAAAACTTGCCCATGAACAGCAAACAAATGCCTGGTAATGCCAACATGTTCTGTTCACACAAGTACACGATGACTACAGCGAACTGTCAGACAAAACCCTGTCTCTCATTTCACTCCAAAGAAAATGAACACAATGAACACAAAGAAAATGAAAACAATAAACAAAGAGAACAAGCAAGCAAATCAAAAGGCAGAAGAAGAACCAGCAACACACATTCTGGCCTCTATCGATGAAGTGAGATCTTTTCAGTGGAGCATAGGATGTTCCACTGTCACAGCATAGCAATGACGTCAGTGTTACGAGTGTATATCAGCACTGGGACAGCTGATGATACAGGGAGTTTGTGTATGTGTGGCTTGAGAAGGAGAATAGGGGGAGAGAGGCTGAATACAGAGACAGAAAGATGCAGAAACAGAAGAGAGATAATGAGATATTGAGAGAGAGAGAGAGAGAAAGAAAGAAAGAAAGAAAAAGAGAGAGAGAGAGAGAGAGAGAGAGTGAGCGAGATAGATAGAAAGACAGACAGACAGACAGAGAGATAGAGAGAGAAAGAGAGAGTGAAAGAGATAGATAGATAGATAGATAGATAGATAGATAGATAGATAGATAGATAGATAGATAGATAGATAGATTGATTGATAGATAGAAAAGAGACATACCGAGAGAGAAAAAGAGATAGATAGAAAGAGAGACATAGACAGAAAAAGTGAGAGAGACTGATTGATTGATAGATAGATAAAAAGAAAACAGTGAGAGATAGGGATGTATACACCATCTTGGTCCAACTGATATCAGGTTAAAAACAAACGGCAAACAATAGAACTCTGCAGGGACTCCCATTACCTCTAACCTCTCACTGCACAGAAACAAACAAAAGACACAAAGTGTCTACCCTACATACTACCAACAGACCACAGTGGGAAATGAAAGAAACTCATCTCCCCTGAAACCAGAAATAAAGTTTGTAAAACACACAAACAAACAAACAAACAAGCAACTAAACACCCATACGAGACACACACACACAAGCTAGGATGCACTGACAAAGTATCGTCTAAAAGCACACAAGTGAACAGACGTTAAAGGAAATAACAAATAAGCTCACAAAGTGTCGTCTCTAAGGATGGCGGGTCTGTTCAAGCTGGCAGAAGGCAGGATGGAGCCGCTGGGCGATTTCCTGTAGGACTCGAACGCGCTCTTCCCTTGCCCTGCCTGCATCGTCCCACTTGTCCCTCTGGCCGCTCTGTTCACGTCACCCTGACCGTTCTCCTCTCTGAAATCACCATATCAGTCTGACGCATATTTATATGTATTACTGTTGTTTTTATACATATTACTGTTGTTTTTGTTTTTATACATATTACTGTTGTTTTTATACATATTACTGTTGTTTTTATACATATTACTGTTGTTTTTATACATATCACTGTTGTTTTATTACATATTGCTGTTATTTTTATACATATTACTGTTATTTTTATACAAATTACTGTTGTTTTTATACATATTACTGTTGTTTTTATACAAATTACTGTTGTTTTTATATGTATTACTGTTATTTTTATATGTATTACTGTTATTTTTATACATATTACTGTTATTTTTATACATATTACTGTTGTTTTTATACATATTACTGTTATTTTTATATATATTACTGTTATTTTTATACATATTACTGTTGTTTTTATACATATTACTGTCATTTTTATACATATTACTGTTGTTTTTATACATATTACTGTTATTTTGTACATATTACTGTTATTTTTATACATATTACTGTTGTTTTTATACATATTACTGTTTTTTTGTACATATTACTGTTATTTTGTTTTTATACATATTACTGTTGTTTTTAACATATTACTGTTATTTTTATACATATTACTGTTGTTTTTATACATATTACTGTTGTTTTTATACATATTACTGTTTTTTTATACATATTACTGTTTTTTTTTGTTTTTTATACATATTACTGTTGTTTTTATACATATTACTGTTTTTTGTTATACATATTACTGTTGTTTTTATACATATTACTGTTGTTTTTATACATATTACTGTTGTTTTTATACATATTACTGTTTATATTTTGTTGTTTTATACATATTACTGTTGTTTTTATACATATTACTGTTATTTTTGTTTTTATACATATTACTGTTGTTTTTATACATATTACTGTTATTTTTGTTTTTATACATATTACTGTTGTTTTTAAACATATTACTGTTGTTTTTATACATATTACTGTTATTTTTATACATATTACTGTTGTTTTTATACATATTACTGTTGTTTTTATACATATTACTGTTGTTTTTATACATATTACTGTTGTTTTTAAACATATTACTGTTGTTTTTATACATATTACTGTTATTTTTATACATATTACTGTTGTTTTTATACATATTACTGTTGTTTTTATACATATTACTGTTGTTTTTATACATATTACTGTTGTTTTTATACATATTACTGTTGTTTTTATACATATTACTGTTGTTTTTATACATATTACTGTTGTTTTTATACATATTACTGTTGTTTTTATACATATTACTGTTGTTTTTATACATATTACTGTTGTTTTTAAACATATTACTGTTGTTTTTATACATATTACTGTTGTTTTTATACATATTACTGTTGTTTTTATACATATTACTGTTATACATATTACTGTTATTTTTATACATATTACTGTTATTTTTTTTTTTACATATTACTGTTGTTTTTATACATATTACTGTTATTTTTATACATATTACTGTTATATTTGTTCAAAGCCCAGGCAACTGCATAGAGCCATAAAAGGACTATGACCCGTTTCAAAACGTACTACTTCAACAAGGGGAAAAAAAGAACAGAAAATTAAGTACATGTACCAATGCAATTGCGCTCATGATCTAAGGAGATGCCCCTGGCGTTGACCAGTCCGTCCAATTTATCGCACAGGGGATTTAAAAAACATACCTGAATACTAATTTAAACATAACTAAGGACACTAAAACATATAAAAACGGAACTAAATTACCTAAAATTGCTTCCGCATATCCCATTTCCCTAGAGCCAAAAATGCACTTAATATAATATTATATATACCCAATTATCAATCCTAAGAGAAAGCACGTAAGACTTCACTGAACACATACAGGTGAATGGACCAGCAAGGCAGAAAATGATAGGAAGAAATAACAGAAAGCCAAGGAACGCGGCAGAAACAAAGAGAGTGACAGAATATGAAAAAATAACAGAAAGCAAAGGAACAAGGCAGAAAAGAAGAGAGTGACAGAAAAGAGGAAATATCTACCACAGAATTTCCAGAAGGAGGGGATACTATATATACTGAAAGAGCCCCCGGCATCCCCACGGTGTGAGGTGGGAAAGGGTCATTCCACATGATGCGGGCTTTGCAAGGAGCTGAAAGCTTGTGGCTGAGCCAGCCAAGTTCAGTCTTGACATTAGAGTTTCACCAGTGGGATATTCTTGTTCTTCTTAACAGCAACCACAAAACTTTGATCCTTATTGTGCATATGAAGGTTTTTTTTGTTGGTGGTGGTGGTGTTTTTTTTTGTTTGTTTTGTTTTCAAAATTCTGCCAGGGGCGGTTTTTTTCTTGCCATGAGTTCTTCTATGTGCAAAAACTGCATACATGGTTTATCATTTCCTCCAAGAAGCTCGCAGTCAGACCATCACTCAAGGCCTAGTGGGGGAAGAAGACAACACCTGCGCAGTCCAGGAAATGTACCCCCACCTCCCCCCTTCCCCCATCCCCTAGGACTTCTGACATACTACTAGGCAGGTACTTTTAACCATAAGGCCACCCCTCCCATAATGACTTATCACAGAAAACAAACACAAAACATTTTTTTTCCACACAGAACAACAACAGCTACACGCGATACAAACCATATCATGTCTATGTGGAGGGAGGAAGGGAAGGAGACAGAGTATAAACAATTTTAGCACAAGGGAGCGGAGAATAGGAAACGATTACCAAGGGGGAGACTATTCATGCACATGCTGGGAATTGCACGTTGGAGTGTGAGGAGAGAGTAGATTCACCGATATAACCATGCAAACTGTACACACAGCTCTCCCCACTGACACTTACCACCTTACAACATACTCTGACAGATGTCAGGTAAGGTAAGGTAAGGTAAGGTAAGGTAAGGTAAGGTAAGGTAAGGTAAGGTAAGGTAAGGTACTGTACAATAAGATAAGGAGAGTGTAGGTTCACTGATATAACCATGCAAATTGTACACACAGCTTCCTCCAACTGACACTTACCACCTTCCAACACACTCTGAATGTGCCTCACTACACTGACAGATGTAAGGTGAAGTACAGTACAGTACAGTACAGTACAGTACAGTACAGTACAGTACAGTACAGTACAGTACAGTGAGGTGTGGTAACGTAAGGTAAGGTAAACCTTTGCTTTCCTCAGATTCTGGGCAGTTTGTTGGGAAGTAAAGATGTCAGAAACCTCAACTTCTCAAGGAGACCAATGTTATGAAGGTTTTGTCCCCTGCTATCCCTCACTGCTTCACCTTCCCTATCGTTAACCCTTTGATTTCTGCACGCTGTCCATCAGCATCCCGCATTGTAAACTATGCTAGCAAAGCAAAACCTTAACCCGTTGACTCCCTTATTCTGTCCACCAGCAGAAAGCTGGTGGATAGGGTGAGGGAGTCAATGGGTTAAGTTTTTGCAGCTGATGAATAGGGTACAGTAGTCGAAGGGTTAAACAGCCACAGGTATTTCTTTACACCTGGCTGGACTGTGGACTGGGCTGGTGTGTTAAAACCAGGGCATGAACCTGGTCACCCATCTGTCTGGCCACCACACTTGCCTGTGCTTCTTCCGCGGGCTGCTCGGGTTCTTTTCACAGAGCTGTGAACTCAAAGTCTGATATCTTGAGTTCAATCCAGCCTTCACATTAAACACTGGCCTGTTTTGTTGCGGTCTTCATGTTTCCATCATTCTGGTGGAGTCAGCTCGAGTTTCATAAGTCCCAACGGTCTTCATGTTTCCATCATTCTGGTGAGTCAGCTTCGAGTTTCATAAGTCCCAACGGTCTCATGTTTCCACTTCTGGTGGAGTCAGCTTCGAGTTTCATAAGTCCCAACGGTCTTCATGTTTCCATCATCTGTGGAGTCAGCTTCGAGTTTCATAAGTCCAACGGTCTTCATGTTTCCATCATTCTGGTGAGTCAGCTTCGAATTTCATAAGTCCCTTCTCCCCTCCTCCTCTCCGTTTCAAGACCTTGCCAATCCGCACGGTTTTGTGCAGGCTCAAGGAATCTGCCACATCACTGTTGGCAGATTTGGACAGAGGGTAAAGCACATATGGAATTGTCTGAGTGCCATGAACCCGTCTTGGACAAACGCAAAACTCATCTAAGCAGCTTGGTGAATGCTCTAA
Organism: Monoplex corrugatus; assembly: GCA_030674185.1. NCBI lineage: Eukaryota > Metazoa > Mollusca > Gastropoda > Littorinimorpha > Ranellidae > Monoplex > Monoplex corrugatus. Next base: position 34,197,660 of record JAPXFY010000035.1, read on the forward strand.
TCTCTATGCTATCTCAGGACAAACGCAAAACTCATCTAAGCAGCCATGGTGACTGCTCTAATCTCTATGCTATCTCAGGACAAACACAAACTCATCCAAGCAGCCATGGTGAATGCTCTAATCTCTATGCTATCTCAGACAAACACAAAACTCATCCAAGCAGCCATGGTGAATGCTCTAATCTCTATGCTATCTCAGGACAAACACAAAACTCATCTAAGCAGCCATGGTGAATGCTCTAATCTCTATGCTATCTCAGGACAAACGCAAAACTCATCTAAGCAGCCATGGTGAATGTTTAATCTCTATGCTATCTCAGGACAAACGCAAAACTCATCCAAGCAGCCATGGTGAATGCTCTAATCTCTATGCTATCTCGTCTGCCGTAACAGACATAGAGGGCTAAGCGGGCCGGTTGGTTCTTCTGACAGAGCCGTGGACTCAAGATCTGATATCTCGAGTTCAAGCCCAGCCTGCAACATTAACAACTGGCCTGTTGGCTGCCCGTCTTAATGTTTCCATCATTCTGGTGGTGTCAGCTTTGAGTTTCACTGGTCGCTTCTCCCCTCCTCCTCTCCATTTGAAGACCTTGCCAGTGCAAAGGGTTTTGTGCAGGCTCAATGAATCTACCACACCATTGCTGGCAGGTTTGGGTGGAGGATAGAGCACATATGGACTTGTCCCGAGTGTGATGAACCCTTCTTGAACAAACTCAAAACTCACCTCATCAGACAAGGTGAGCGTTCCAACCCTTTGACTCCAGTACCCTGTCCACCAGCATCCTGCATTGTCAACCATGCTAGCAAAGCAAAAACTTAACCCTTTGACTCCCTCATCCTGTCCACCAGCTTCATGCAGGAAGCTGGTGGATAGGGTGAGAGAGTCAAAGGATTAAGTTTTTGCATTTGGTAGGTAGGGCGTGGGAGTCAAAGGGCTAACCTCTGTGCTACCTCATCCGCCCTAACAGATAAGAGGGCAAATAAAACCTGGAAACAGGTCTGGACATATCCGTAGTTTCTATCCATACAGTGGCTTGATGTTACATGTATGTAATGCTAGTCCTTACCAGAAAGTGTAAAAACAGTTGTAGTGTTTGTACCCAAAGATACAAGCGTTGCATTTGTGCTCAAGTCAATGATCTGCAGTGTCTGTGCTCACTTGGCCATGTCCTGTCCTGTGACTGCAGTTAACAACACCCAGTATAAAATACTGACTTCTGTACCCACTGCTACACACCTGTGCTACCTGCTCTGTGTATGCTACCTGTGAGATGTTTCTTCTGGGTATATCCACTGTAATCGTTACTGTCACTGAAAAACGTATACTGTCTGAGTCCTTGTTTACAAGACCTCACGTGCCTGAGCCCACAAGTAATGTCCAAACTCTCCATCCACACCCCCCCCTCTTTATTTTAACCCTTTGACTCCTGCACCCTGGTCACCAACAGCAAAAACTTAACCCTTTGACTCCCTCACCCTATTCACCAGCTTCCTGCTGGAAGCTGGTGGATAGGGTGAGGGAGTCAAAGGGTTAAGTTTTTGTTTTATTAGCATGGTTGACGATGCAGTATGTTGATAGGCAGGGTGCAGAAGTCAAAGCGTTAATGTTACTCTCTCTCTCTCAAATTATTAGGCATAAACGAATTGGGTGTAAACAATCAATATTTAACAGAAAACCAAGCTAGAAAAAGCTGCCCCGTTTGTCCCAATATTTTAGAAGATGAATCCCATTTTCTGTTCGATTGTCCAGTCTATAAAGACATCAGAAATAAGCATTTACAAGGAATCATTGGAAACAGCACTGATCCCTCATGGAGTATGGCCCTAAAGTGTAAAAATTAATTCAGAACGTTTAAGAAAACTGGCGATGTTCACATGTTATGCTTTAAAGCTTCGAGAAGAGGTAACAGTCAGAAAATGTTTGTACATTGCTACTACAAAACGGACGATGAATGAAAAGTATGCAAGATGTATGTTGACAATGTAACCCCCTCCCCCCAATCCCTGGTTTGTGTATGGGTCGGTGGCCTTCACAATAAACCATGTGTCAGTGTCAGTGTCATGTCTCTCTCTCTCTCTCTCTCAACTGGCAACTCATGATGTTGCTCAACAATGCAAGTCTTCTTTTGTATGGGTAGTTCAAAGAAGATATGTAGATGCGTTGTTTGAAAAATAACAACACATATTTGGGCCAAATATTTTTAACACCAAAAAAAGCAACACTGTCATATCATTGTCACTGTCTTCTCACTCACACACTCTCTCTCTTCCTCTCCCAAGTACACCCAAACAGCCGGGACAGCACACAGCACATCATCAATATACCTCAGCTCATCATGCGACTTTGAAAGCAATTTGCGGGAGCTGTAGAAACCGGGCGTGATTAGCTTTGTGTAGGAATCGAACGTCCTCTGCCCCTCCTTCTCGTTGTCCCAGCTTTTGTACTTATTCCAACGAGCGGATCGCTCGTCCACCCTGCTCTCAGACTTGGCCCGATCTGCCAGGCGGGGCTCCGACTTGAAGCGTGTGCGATGGCGCTGGACCTGCAGGTCTCGCAGCTGCTCGTCGTCCGTTCTGTGAGGGAGGAAGAGAAAGGAAGGGGGTGCTGGTGAGTGGTGATGGTGGAGGGAGGGAATGGGGAAGAAAAAAGAGAGGTGAGGTCACCCTCAACTGAGATTTTAATGTTGGTTATTGTTATTTGTTGTCATTTTTGTTTAAAGCCCAGCCGACTGCCTAGAGCCACATCAGGGCCATAACCGTTTCAAAACATACACAATACTTCAACAGGACAAAAAAAGGAAAAGAAAATTAATACATATCAGTGCATTCACGTACATAATCTAAGATCCCCCTGGTGATGACCACTCCGTCCAGTTTATCGCCCAGGGGATTTAAAAAAACATACCTGAATACAAATTTAAACATAACCAAGGACACTAAAACATATATAAAAACAGACCTAAATGACCTAAAATTGCTTCAGCATATCTCACTTCCCTAGAGCCAAAAACGCACTTTAATACATGTACGCAATTATTACTCCTAAGAGAAAGTGTGTAAGATTTTATCAAACACATACAGGTGAACGGACCAGCAAGACAGAAAATGATAGGAAGAGGGAGTCAAAGGGTTAAGTTTTTACTTTGCTCTCATGGCTGACAATACAGGATGCTGGTGGACAGGGTGTGGGAACCAAAGGGTTAATTTAAAGACCAGAAGAGTGCCTGGCATGTCAACGCCATACCACTGATTGGTGAACAATTCTCTCCATTCATTAGAACCCACATGTTGGTGACAGGTGTATAGTGAAAAGACCTGTCTGTGGAATCTAAGAGATCCACAACGTACAAACAAAAACAGAACACCATTTGCCCTGTGACAGATTACCAACAATTTTGACAATGTAGGAATGCTGGTGGATGGGGTGTGTGGGAGCCAAAGGGTTAATTTATGAACCAAAAGAGTGCCTGGCACACTTTTGACAGATTACCAACAATTTGAATCAAAACTGGTCAAGGTTACATTTCCAAAGTGAAATCGTTTCATTCTTGTACTGTATTCAGGTAAATTGTTCATCACATATAAAATCCATTTAGAATTTGATGCAGATCTGCTTTTGAGGTGATCGTGAGTGAGCAAGCATCCACTGGGATAGCATGTTTCTGTCACAGGTCTTTTCTTTCGTTTGCCCAGTTAGCTGCAACAAGTGTTTGTCTTTGTGTATGCAGAAAGTTCAAAAAGCTGAACTCACGAACTGCAATAAATAAATTAATTAATTCAGAAAATGGACAAATCTCAGTTAAGGGTGGGTGCCAGAAAGGGTGAAGACACTAAGGATTGTGTAGAGGCAATGATATAAACATCCCATGCAACACGATGGTACTTAACCCTTTGACTCCCACACCCAATCCACCGACTGAAAAAACTTAACCCTCTGACTCCCTCACCAGGCCTAAATGACCTAAAATTGCTTCAGCATATCTCACTTCCCTAGAGCCAAAAACGCACTTTAATACATGTACGCAATTATTACTCCTAAGAGAAAGTGTGTAAGATTTTATCAAACACATACAGGTGAATGGACCAGCAAGACAGAAAATGATAGGAAGAGGGAGTCAAAGGGTTAAGTTTTTGCTTTGCAAGCATGGCTGACAATGCAGGATGCTGGTGGATAGTGTGCAGGAGTCAAAGGGTTATATTACAGCCATCACATGGACCAATACGAAACCACAAACACATGACTGTTAGATAATAAACAGCCATGGCGGGAATGGCCATACACACAACACTGAATGTCACTTCATCACAAAAGCACACAGTCACCATGCAACGTATACTTTTCAAGCCACGAACAGAAGGGAAAAAACACATAGCAAGGAAAGAGCATTATTAATTCACTACAGACAATTTTTGTTGTTTTCCATTGATGCCTTGTTACGGTACACAGATACTGTAAGGATGTGATGATGACAAATTTAACCCTTTGACTCCAGCACTCTATGCACTGACCACAAAAACTTAACCTTTGATTCCCTCACCCTATCCACCAGCTTCCTGCAGAAAGCTGGTGGATAGGGTGAGGGAATCAAAGAGTTAAGTTTTTGCTTTGCTAGCATGGTTGGCAATGCAGGATGCTGGCACACAGGTGCAGGAGTGAAAGGGTTAAGTAACCCTGTTCAAGTATACACGTGAAGGCATTCAATACAGGCCTATCTTTTTCTCTTACAACATGTGTATAGCACTGATGTCTACTAGTCACAGAACATACACGGTACATCAAGGGATCTGACTCCATGATACACAGGGTGATTATCAATATACATGAAATCTGTTTTTGGCCCGAGTTGTACGGATGCGAGACGTGGACAGTCAACAAACAAAGCCAGAACAAGATTGAGGCAGCCGAGATGTGGTTTTTTAGAAGAATGTTGAGAGTTCCATGGAAAGCAAAGAAAACAAACGAGACAGTCTTGATGGAGGCAGACACATATAGATCACTCATAAGACTAGGAAAAGACAGGCAACATTTATAGGCCATTTTATAAGGAAGGGGGATTTGGAGCACCTGGTCACAATGGGAAAGCTGGAGGGAAAGAGAGCACCAGGTAGACCCAGAGAGAAAATGCTGGACGGACTTGCAGAGTGGGGATGAAGAGGGTGGGGGAGATGCTAGGGGCAACGAGAGATAGAGGCAGATGGAAGTCCATGATCGCCAACGCCATGTGGCAGGGCACCTGATGATGATGATGGCTTCAACCCAGAGTTGAGCTTGCTATGGGCTCACTGGAAAGACCGGGACCACAAAGCTGAGTGTCATGCATTGAGCCTGGGAACATAGAAATGAGTCTCACTGAACATCCCTGATGAGTCACTGAAGCTCAAATCTCCTGACCAACCTGGCAGGCACCTGCGTCTCTCAAGCCTGGTTTGACACTAGAATACATTAAGACAGTAAGCACATAGAGTACAGCCCTGTCATGCAGCCTCTCAATCATAGAGAGAACTCCATTAAGTATGGGATCAATAAATGCACTGACCCCACACCCATCCCAACCTTTGGTTCATGTTTTGACCTTCTGCTGATACACATCAATGTTTCCAGTTGTGAGTTCTGGGTGAGGGTCAGCTTGAGAAGGATTGACAGATTTTTCATCATGAAAACACTTTTTCATTCTACCCTTTTAGACAGTACATTCAAGAGGTTCACACCATAATCTGCGATTCGCTCAACTCCGTAATCATTGCTGTGGTGTAGATATTTCATTTCTCTTTTTCTTGAATTTAACCCTTTGACTCCTGCAGCCTGCCCATCTGCATTCTGCATTGCCAGACATGCTAACAAAGCAAAAACTTAACCCTCTGATTTCCTTATCCTATCCACCAGACCCTATCCACCAGCTTCCTGCAGGAAGCCGTGGATAAGGTGAGGAAGCCACAGGGTTAAGTTTTTGCAGTCAATGGATTTGGTGTGGGAGTCAAAGGCTTAAAGAAAAACGACGATTCGAATGTATGTCTGTCTGGATGTATGTTTAAGAAAAAATGTGGGAAAAGTTTTCTCGTAACTTAAGCCATGGGAGCACGGTGTTAGCCATCGCCAACTTTCTCAGGGCCAGCAATGAACAAGGGGAAGTACTCATCTCCCTATCAAGGGGAAGTACTCATCTCCCTGTCAAGGGGAAATACTCATCTCCCTGTCAAGGGGAAGTACTCACCTCCCTGTCAAGGGAAGTACTCATCTCCCTGTCAAGAGGAAGTATTCATCTCCCTGTCAAGGGAAAGTACTCATCTCCCTGTCAAGGGGAAGTATTTATCTCCCTGTCAAGGGGAAGTACTCATCTCCCTGTCAAGGGGAAGTACTCATCTCCCTATCAAGGGGAAGTACTCATCTCCCTGTCAAGGGGAAGTACTCATCTCCCTATCAAGGGGAAGTACTCATCTCCCTGTCACGGGGAAGTACTCATCTCCCTGTCAAGGGGAAGTACTCATCTCCCTATCGAGGGGAAGTACTCATCTCCCTGTCTATTTGACTGTCCCCATGACTAAACAGGAACAGGTGTCCAATTACAGCTGGACAAGCTGGGGTGACGTTTTCAAACCAAGCATAAACCTGGTCGCCTGTCCATATAGCAACTATGCTCAATGGTGCAAAAAAAAACCAAAAAAAAACCCAACAACTTTAGCTTTCAAAACCACATGCTCTGAACAAGGTTGTGGAAAACAACAGCTGTCCAGCTCCAACTTGTACTGTGTCATGGTTTTTTGTTTGTTTGTTTTGTTTTGTTTTTTGTTTCGAACTGAAGTGTGTGCATGTGTGTGTGTGTGTGTTGTGTGTGTAGTGTGTGTGTGTGTGTGTGGTGTGTGTGTGTGTGTGTGTGTGTGTGTGTGTGTGTGTTGTGTATGTGTGTGTGTGTGTGTGTGTGTGTGTGTGTGTGTGTGTGTGTGTGTGTTGTGCATACATCTGTGTGCAAATAAATCTGTACTTGTTAATGTACCTCGTATGTGTGCGTGGGAGAGAGAGAGAGAGAGAGAGAGAGAGAGAGAGAGAGAGAGAGAGAGAGAGAGAGAGAGCAAGCAAGAGAGACAGAGAATGAGAGAGAGAGAGAGAAAGAAAGAGAGAGAGATATTTTATTGCTGCTTAATTCTTATATAGTATTTTTAACTGTGTTATAGAGTTCATGGACTCTAGGCTCTTTTCAGGCAATAATTTCTGTAACCAGGATGACGTTGATTTTCTATCTTTTAGTGTGAATGTATTCATCTTAATGACTACAGCTGCACTTACATGAGTGCAGATTCTGAATTGTTGCAGGACTATTCGATAAATTGCACAAGTGGGGTATCTTAACCCCAAAACCACAGTAAACAGACACTTTTACTCATAATAATTTTTTTAAAGTAATGTTTATAACATTCATAATTTTGGACTTGCCCACAGATTATTCATTAAATCTGTGTGTGTGTGTGTGTGTACGCGCGCGCACATGTGTGTGCAGGCATGTGTGTATGTAGTTCCCCGTGTACACATAATCAAAAGCAGACTAGGAGCTGCTGACCTTATCATGTAACTAAGACTGATGCTTTCATCAGGGCTTAAAACAGGAGGAGGAAAAAACCACTGAAACTAGGGGGGGGGGGGTCACAGGGGCCACAACTTGCGCGCCGTTGCTATGAACGCTTCCAAGCCGATCACGGATGCCTTGCTTGTTTCGTTTTTTTTTTTTTATTTTTTTTTTTTTTTTAAACAAACCAAAATCACGGAATTCCGCCCAGACGCAGAACGTTTTAAGCCCTGTTTAATGTGCATGACAGCCTGTTTGTTAAAGAGTTCTCACTGAAAATGGTTGGCCAAAATTTGAAGGGTGGGGGTGGGGGGCAACAATAAACTGGGGGGGGGGGGGCAACACAACATAAAAATTGTGGAGGGGGAGGACAACAACACAAGCAACATAAAAATTGGGGAGGGGGGAGCAACAACAAAAACATAAAAAGTTGGAGTGGGGGAACAACAATACAAAAACAACAAAAACATAAAAGTTGGAGGGGGGTATAACAACACAATTACACATAAAAACTTAGAGAAGGGGGGGGGGATAACAACAAAACTACACATAACAACTTAGAGGAGGAGGGGAAAGTACTAACAACAAATTACACATAACAACTTAGAGGAGCAGGGGGGGATAACAACAACAATTACACATAACAACTTAGAGAGGAGAGGGGGATAACAACACAATTACACATAACAACTTAGAGGAGAGGGGGAGATAACAACACAATTACACATAACAACTTAGAGGCAGGGGGGGGGGATAACAACACATTACAATAACAACTTAGAGGAGGGGGGGGGATAACAACACAATTACACATAACAACTTAGAGGAGGGGGGGGATAACAACACAATTAACATAACACTGAGGAGGGGGGGGGGATAACAACACAATTACACATAACAACTAGAGGGGGGGGGATACAACCAATTACACATAACAACTTAGAGGGGGGGGATAACAACACAATTACACATAAACTAAGGGGGGGGATAAACACATTACACATAAACTTAGAGGGGGGGGGATAACACACAATTACACTAACACTTGAAAGGGGAGTAAGAACAACAACAAAACACACCGAAACATTTAATAAAGTACACGAAAGCAACAAAACAAAGCAAATCAAAACAACCATGTACCATAGTAGGTGGTTTAAGCCACATTATCATTTTATCTGCCAGAAAAAACAGTAGATAATACACCCTCCTGGTCGGAAACCTACACCACACACATAACACACACGCACACACAACACAACACACACACACACACACACAACCAACTATACAATCCACCTAAAAACAACAAAATCAGATAAGAATGAATAAATGACCCTGACCTTTTGACTCACTCAGCCTTTCCACCAGCTTCCAGCACCATCAGCATATAGCAAAGCAGGGATGCAATTATTAAGAATTCTGCATAAACATTGATTTTCACGACAGCGAACACATTTTCAGATATGACATTCGTCCCAACGGTGCATTTTGAGACGGCCCCTCGATAAGTGGGTGAATCACGTTGTGTGTTACGTTCCTGCACATGGTAGTGGGACTGGAAGGTGCGAACTTGATAGTTCTGTGACTGGTTGAGCGCACAACTGGTTTCGATTCTACTTTTGCCACTGGTCAGACAAGTGGCAAGCAACTTGAACGAAGGGAGATTCCTTGCTTGAATGAAATCGCAACGGTGAAGCAACAAGTGTCTCTGCTTTTCAGTCAATGGTGTAGCCACGAAAGACAGACACACAGAAAATGAATCAGTGCCACCACCCTTCTGGAAATCAACACAATACATCATCAGACAACAGTTTCAGTGTCAGTTTCTCAAGATGATCGTCTCTGTGCTTGGAATGAATTCCATATGAACTAACGTCACAGGTCCATGAGATGGAGAAGATCCAGAAGGATCACGGCACAAGCCTTAAACCTGCACATAAACCATGAGCTGGCCAGATCCCGAGGTCCTACCTAATTCCATAACCCTGGGGTCGTAGGGGAGTGAGGTGGCATGGACAACTTTTCCCGGGGCCAGCACCATGAGTACGGCGCCCATCCCCTTCTCCCTCGATTCAAATTAATATTCATATTCACTTTTTTTTTTTACCAAGGCTTGAAAAAGGCAAGAAGACTAATTGGTCTTCGAAAGGGTGTTACCTGGGAAATCACAACCAAGTTTCCTCACCAAATGGGTTTTTTTATACCATAAGGCAGGTACGGGCAATGCCATACTCTTGCTGGTTCAATCAATATGTTCATTTAACCAGCAAGGGAATATCCTTTCACAGCAATGCGGGTGCAGAGCAGAAGGCACACGGATCCGACTTGCTTTTCATCTCCTTCCGAAGGACTAGATGTTCAGTTTCGATTTTCCAGTCAAACTGAGGAGAAAAGTCGAGGCCTCTACAGGGAGTGAACCTGGAACCTTGCGTTATTACTGGCAGGTGAACGTCTGAACTGTTCTGGCACTCTTCTCCATAAAGACATCAGACAAAGTGAGGTTATAGCTTCCACAAGGACAAATAAGAGACAGTTCCAGAAACTGTGGTCTGTGGTTTGAATGTTTCCCCTCATAGTAACTAAGACTGATGAGAAAGAATTCTCAGAGTCCTGGAACAATCACAAAGACTGATGAGAAAGGAATTCTCAGTGTCCTGGAACAATCACTAAGACTGATGAGAAAGAAATTCTCACGAGTCCTGGAACAATCACTAAGACTGATGAGAAAGGAATTCTCAGTGCTCTGGAACAATCACAAAGACTGATGAGAAAGGAATTCTCAATGCTCTGGAACAATCACTAAGACTGATGAGAAGAATTGGAATTCTCAGTGCTCTGGAACAATCACTACGACTGATGAGAAAGGAATTCTCAGTGCTCTGGAACAATCACTAAGACTGATGAGAAAGGAATTCTCAATGCTCTGGAACAATCACTAAGACTGATGAGAAAGGAATTCTCAGTGCTCTGGAACAATCACTAAGACTGATGAGAAAGGAATTCTCAATGCTCTGGAACAATCACTAAGACTGATGAGAAAGGAATTCTCAGTGCTCTGGAACAATCACTACGACTGATGAGAAAGGAATTCTCAATGCTCTGGAACAATCACTACGACTGAAGAGAAAGGCATTCTCAATGCTCTGGAACAATCACTAAGACTGATGAGAAAGGAATTCTCAATGCTCTGGAAAAATCTCTAAGACTGATGAGAAAGGAATTCTCAATGCTCTGGAACAATCACTAAGACTGATGAGAAAGGAATTCTCAATGCTCTGGAACAATCACTACAACTGATGAGAAAGGAATTCTCAGAGTCCTGGAACAATCACTAAGACTGATGAGAAAGGAATTCTCAGTGCTCTGGAACAATCAGA
>JAPXFY010000035.1:34218594-34228594 GCA_030674185.1 Monoplex corrugatus
CACCATCACAACCTAATCGACCAGAAGTGCAGATGTTCATTTAACCCTTTGACTCCGCACCCTATGCATATTTCTTGTGTGTCTCTGTGTATGAAGGAAGCTGGTGGATAGCGTGAGAGAGTCAAAGGTTAAGTGTTTGCTTTGCAAGCATGGTTGACAATGCAGGATGCTAGTTGACTGGGTGCAGGAGTCAAAGGTTAATAATACATCCAGTGGTCTGACGTGCTGCCCACAGCATCACAGCTGTTGTCTCTGCATTCTAGTGAAGGCACCAGTGTAAAACTTTTCAATATGGGAGAAAAACAAAACTTGTGATCAAGGTGGGTGGGGGTCGAATACACATGTACAACACAAAAAATTTACTTTTTTCTGTCATTGCAGTGAAAGGTGAAATAAAAAACAAACAACAACAAAAAACCCAAAACAAAACAAACAAACAACAACAACAAAAAAACCAACCAACTACTGTGAATCATATATATATATACACAGAGAGAACACACAAGAAATATGCATAGTTCAGGCTTGGTATTCTTGTACTTAACAGATAAAAACAGATGTCACTAAGCGAGACATTTGCAGTTAAGGAAAAAGTTCTGGAGAACAGCTGCGAACTGACCAAACAGAACGGAGAAGCAACAGCGAAATGTGACGTGTATTTATACATTAACCCTTTGACTCCCGCACACTGTCCACCAGCATCCTGTATGGCCAACCATGCTAGCAAAGCAAAAACTTAACCCTTTGATTCCCTCACCCTTTCCACCAGCTTCCTGCAGGAAGCTGGTGGAAAGGGTGAGGGAATCAAAGGGTTTAAGTTTTTGCAGTTAGTGGATAGGGTGTGGGAGTCAAAGGGTTAAAAGAAAAAAAAACGGTGCACTGTGTTGAACACAGTACAAAACGCAAGATCAAGGCAGAACTGAATACTGGTCAACAAATAATGCACGCAAGCAATAAAGGGGACAGTGCAGTGTCAACGAAAAGTGAATCCACTGAATAAACATGGACAGTTTTTCAATCCGTTCAACAGATGATGGATATATTTCTGTCACTTTGTATTACAAGCCTCCAATTCCAATATTTAGCCCAAGAACCTGATTGGTGACAGATGCTACCTAGCAAAGACCACAGCAGGCAGCTGGTGGATAGGCTGAGGAAGCAGCTGGTGTGTAGGGTGAGGGAGCAGCTGGTGGATTGGGTGAGGAAGCCAAAGATGGTCAAAATAGCAGACAGTGCAGATGACAGTGAACCAGCAAAATATTTGTGCCTGTACTGAACGAGGGCAACAAGGGATAGAAACATATGGAGGGCCATGATCGCCAACACCATGTGGCAAGGCGTTTTATGATGATGATGATGATGTACTGAATGGGGAGATGGGGCAGAAGGTGAAGGGGCTGACAATACAGGGAAGGGGGGGGGGGGGGGGGGCGGGGTGCATGTGAGTAGGAATACACAGTTACATTAGTCAATACAAGTTACATTGACTCAATACACAGTTACATATATGAAGAACAAAATCCAAGAAGCGCACAGCACCCATGATTCCACAGAATCAGAAAAAAAAGGCAACACTAATGAACAGGCCTATCATACAGTCACACAAAGAAACAACAACAACAACATGAAACTCATCCACCCACACAAAGGAACAGTGCTTTTACAAGTTTTGACTGGAAAACACAACACTAGTGTACAAGCACTAAGCCAAATTTAGAAAGAAGGGGGGGGGGGGAGACACACACCACACACACACACACACTCTCTCTCTCTCTCTCTCTCTCTGTCTGTCTTTCTCCCACACACACTGACAAATGGTACACAAAGAGGAAAAAGCAAAACAGACAATATACAAATACTACAAAAAGTAAACAACAGATAAGCAAAACATGAGAACAATTCAACAGACAATTTCAATGAAAACAACAGGTCTTGATTAAAAAGTAAATAACACACACAAACACACACACACACACACACACACGCACCACACACACGCATGCACGCACACACACACACACACACACACACAAGAACAGGGGGTGGGGACTGGGAGTTGGTGGTTTGCATAGCACAGTGAAAAAGTGCTTTGTAACTGAGAGAAAGACAGCAGCAGCAGCAGACAGAAGCACAAAGAAACACTGGCAAGATCACAAGAAAAACACACACACAGAGGAGAAACAAACCTTGAAGAACTTCAACACAGATCATCACAGTACAGGTCATGATACAGCCAGTGGTCAGACTGTTTTCTTACTACTGCATACATACAAACACAACGTGTGTACAACATGGAGGTGGACAACCGTCAGCCTGGCACTTGGCACAGAAACTTAAGTCATGGGAGGTGATTTGTTTTGTTTTGTCAATTCATAAAAAAAAATCAACAACAAACACAGACCATAAAAAAATCAACAACAACAGAACAAACAAACAAACAAAAAACCCAACAAAAAACTCCATCCATCTCAGGCCATCAGTGGATACATATCCAGCAAGAAAGACAACTCATGATATCCAGCAAGAAAGACAACTCATGGTTGTCAATTGTCATGAACAGATAACTGCCAGAAACCTGATTAACCCCTTGACTCCCATGCCCCTGTCTACCAACTGCGAAAACTTAACCCTTTGATTCCCTTACCCTATCCACCAGCGCTGGTGGATAGGGTGAAGGAGTCAAAAGATTAAGCTTCCGCTTTACTAGCATGGTTGACAAGGCAGGATGCTGGCGGACAGGGCGCGGGACTCAAAAGGTTAAACAGCAAGCTGACAGAACAGAGGCAGAACAGTTCAAAACCAATTCAGTGATCATCACAAAACAAGTGCAGGACAGAAATGAGGTGAGTAAATATAAAAACAGCAGACAAAAAGAACAAAACAAAAAAAAAAAAAAAAAGGGAAGAGGAGGGGGGAGACAGGGAGGACAAAAGTACCAGACAATATCCACCCCACTTGCAAGAAGAATTTGAACGCGATGTCCACTGATGCACCATCCAAACGTCAAACTGTTCAGTAACCAAACGCATACACACACTGATCTGGCCGTCTCTCAATCACAACAATCAACTCAACATCCACAGACATCCATGAACATACAAACATGCGTTGACAGAAAAAACGATTGTATGCAAAACGAATTACTGGCCGGATTTAGCTAGCTGCACAAGGATTATAAGAGAGAGAGGGGGGAGAAAAAAAAACAACACCTAAAAATGAAACAAGACAGTCAAACCACATTAACAATCTCCTTTTTTATAAAAACATTAACAGAAAATCCATGTTTTGTACTTTTCAAGGTCACTGTGACCTTGAAAAAAGTATCAGAAGAAATGAAACTTGACCAGCCTCAAGGTCAATGGTTGACTGTCACAACACTACAAGCATATTTCAAATGCTGTCAGAGGTTCCTGAGAAAGGGTTGTACACACACCTTTCCTCACAAAGCCTGCTTACCTTGAAGCTGTACTTCCCAAACTTATGTTTCTGTGACTCCTTAACAGTCACAGCCTTGCACAAAATTTGGTCAAAGATCCACAAATAAAGAGCTGAGAAAATCGTGTTCACACCTTTCTGTCACCAACAAACAAGACTGACACACAGACACAGACACAGACCACACACAGAAAGATGCACACACAGACACACATCTCTTTCCAGCTGATATGAAACAATCTCCCTTTAAAAAAAAAAAGAAGGGGGGGGGGGGGGGAGTGGGAACTGAAAAACCTATGGCTCAAAGAAACTGTCGAAAAGAAAATATAGCTAATGGCTGACCATGACAAAGACCGACTGACTGACATGACTTACTGATATGGTTGACTGTATATTTAACGCTAACATCACACATGCACTGCCTACCTGATGTTGCCACAACAAAACAATAAAAATTACAGTCCAAAGTTTCCATTTTTTCCTCTCTCTCTCTCTTTTCTCTCGTAAACTGCCCCAAAGCAGTGAACAAAGAATGTCTGGCACTAAAGCTGTTTCCAAGAAAGCAGCTTTGTAATGTGGTGCTGAACAAGAAAATGTGGACTTTCAAATGGGTTTTTGTTAAAGATTTGTAATAATCAGGATACTCCTAGCCCGGTGTTGGAGGCAATTATCCAGTTACAGGTACACACATGGCCTGTCGGACAAGGGTTAAATGACTGAGAATATTAACTGACTGATTTGAATCATGGACTGAACCTTTGAGGAGGAGAAGAACAGACAGAACAGGGTGGATGAAAAAGTTGGGTACCTATCAAACAAGATGTTCATGAAGGGAAAGACGCAAAAGGGTTGAGATTCCCAAGTAGCCCGGTGACAAGTGGACCATCTCAAATTCTCTGGCTGGCTGCCACATGGAAAGTGTGGAAATCTCAGCCCCACACAAATAATAGGGTTTACCTGATGATCAAAAGGAGACCTGCACTTATTTCACTCATACTATACGCATCAGTGATTCAAAACTGGACGACTGCACTTTAGAATACGAACTATACAGAGAGAATGTGTCTGTCGCTGACAAGTTAGAGGGTGTGGGTTGGGCAATAACATCAAATTCACACACATATGAAGAAGACGGAGGCTGGTGATGCTCTGATGCATCATTCTGGTCGTTATGCATTCAGTACCAATCTGTGAGAGCATTCTGTCACGAGGAAAGCCCTAGAAACTGTGAAGAAAGAAACCATCACTCAACACAGACGTTCAATATGAACTGCTTCACGTCTAGTGGTGTGTTTTCGCACCAAATGATGGCAGGCCAAAAAGTCCACCAAAAGGACAGTGTCAGGGCCAGGACAGAACAACTCACCTGAAGGTCTAATACCATGGAACCAAACCTTAAAAAGAAAGGCAACTAATACTGCAATAACCCTACTGATTCAGCGTGGTAGACCAGACAATCAACTGATTCTTTTATTTTATTTTATTTTTTTGGTATTTTTTCAGGATCATCGTACTCAGGGACTTACCTTGTGCTCACCTTTTTATTTTTTGTCCCGTTCCATTTTCTACACCACCTTAAGTTAATGGCCAAAGCAGCTGGCACAGTTTTTTACAATGCGATGAGGATGATGTCGATGAGGTTGATAATCATGATGCTGTGGAGTTCCATCTGGGATTGAAACTGCGTGACAGGGCTGTAGTCTATGCTCACTATCGTCAAATATCCTGGAACCAACTGATTCTTACAATCCCATTCATACAACGGCTCACAAATGAAAATGGATGCACAGGAGGATGGAACAGAGGGGAAAAGGGGGTTATACTTGGAAAGAGACAAGGAGGGGGTGACATACACTCTGTGACGAAACATTTAACATATGGAAGAACACTTTGTGCAACATCGCTAAACACACGGTGGATATTGGCGAGACTTTGTTAAATGACAACAGTGTGAACAAGTTCATACAAAAAAAACAACAACAAACAAACAGCAAATCGTACACACATCAGTCTGCAGCTGAACTGATTCCTTACAGATTGAACACACATGGTAAGAGTATGGCTGCCTGTTGGTTAGATAGTGTGAGCAAAGAGCACATACTTCAGGTTAATAATATCAATAGCAAACAACAGCATCACACCATACCAAACATTAGTACCAAGCAACGACATCACACCACCACCCATCACACTATTTCACCAGTAGCAAAACAATCAAAGAAAGACATAACTGTGTCCGTGTCTGACCATGACTATATACTATTCAACACCTTTCATTAGTAAGTATCATATGAAGAACACAGGATGCATACAAGAGTCTGGAATCTGTTCATTCTTCACACTCAGACAATTCCATATGCCCTCCGCTTAAACCTACCAGCAATTATCTGCCTGATCCCTTGAACCTACGCAAAACCCAAAGCACTGGCAAGGGGAAAGGGGGAGAGGGTGAGCAGGGGTAGGGAGGGGCCCATGAACCACTAAGATGACACCATCTGAGCGGGGCAGAGGGGCCCATGAACACGAAGATGACACCATCACAATGAATGAATCATCAGGATGGGTATCAACAGGCCAGTTCTCGTGCCGCCAGCGGGGTTCAACTTTCCACATCAGATCTGGAGTCCACAGCTCACGGCTGCATTTTCTCAGCCATTCTGCCACCCTTTAGTTGCGAGCCGGCGTCGCCTGTGTGTGCTATTTTTAGCCAGGCAGGGTCGACCAAAGTCCGTCAGTGTAGCGCGTCTTTGTGCTCCCGCACTAGTGATAAAGGGACGGGTGAAAAGGGTGTGGGGAGTGGAAGGGAAGGGGCGCGCTTTTAATAGCCGGCAGAAAGTGGCCAACTAAAGTACCTCGGATTTGTGCGCCGTGAGCTCTACCAAAAGAACCAACCAACCCTCTGCATACAAACTGATCTTTTCTGGCAACAACAATGCACATAAACATCATTCCCTTCAGTAATTTAACATGGAATATCACTTTTGCTTTTCATGTACCATACTGTCAATACAAGGAAGGGGGGGGGGGGGATATATACCATATCATCATATCATCCCATGACCTATGTTTTCATTGAGGGAAGAGGGAAGGCAGAGGGCAGAAAATATCTTGCTACTGGCACACAAACATTATCATTTATAAATCTGCAACATCTCAATCTTGTGGAGTTAAGTGTATATCATCAAAACAATATTCCTGTAAAAAAAAAAAAGAAAAAAAAAAGAAGTATTTCCAACTCAGCTCTCTTCCATAAGTATTCTTAAAAAGCAAGACACATCACCAGCACACATAACACTAGGAATCACACCAAGACATGGCTGGATCAACACTCCAGACACTAATTCACACACATGACCACAAACTGTTTAACACTCCACTGAGTTCATGCATGTGACATTCTTCACAACATCGATAATCAGATTACTGGTGGTGACTTGTTTTACATGACACACACACACACACACACATGCCATGATGCTTTTAGTCTCCGAAGTACAAAGTCCGCATCATGGACAGGAAAAGAAGGCTGCCTGATTCTGTCGATGACATACAACGTTTCCAGTGACGCACACATCCACATGATGCATAGTATTTCCACTGACGCACACATAGCATTTCCACTAATGCACACACAGCATTTCCACTGATGCACGGATGCACACACAGCATTTCCACTGATGCACACATAGCATTTCCACTGATGCACACATAGCATTTCCACTGACACACACATAGCGTTTCCACTGACGCACACATCCACATGATTCTCTGTTTGTTGCATCACCACAGCAAGAACTTTTTTGAATTTTATGAAGAGCACTGATGGGCCATCTGCTCACTAGAAACAGCCACAAAATAATCATACGAATGTTTTCCAGCGCTGTCATACAAAAACAGCCACAAAATAATCACGCGAATGTTTCAAGCGCCGTCATACAAACAGCACAAATAATCATCTGAATGTTTCAAGCGCTGTCATACAAAAACAGCCACAAAATAATCACTGAATGTTTTCAGCGCTGTCATACAAAAACAGCCACAAAATAATCACGCGAATGTTTTCAAGCGCTGTCATACAGAAAACAGCCACAAAATAATCATCTGAATGTTTTGGAGCGCCGTCATACAGAAACAGTCAAACGATAAAAAGTTTTAGTATACACCAACATCGATGTAATCAGTCAACACTGATGACAACGGTCTCTCTCAATACGCCGGGTGAAACGGATTCATCATGTTATGCCAGTAGAAACAATAAAAACAAGTTCAGTAAAAACCAACACAAACAACCAACATGTTTGCGGATGAAAAATGGGAATGTTTTAAAATGTTCAATAAGACAGGAAGACAAAAAACAAAACAACAAAACCAGGTTCATCGAAACAAGAACATGCTGATGCGTGAAAATGGCCAACGTTTACACATTTTCAACAGAACGTTAGTAATAAGAACCACAACAAACAACATGGCAGTCAAAGTACAAATCTAACCATGTGTGCTGACATTCTGTGATTGTTGTACACGTTAGACAACAGGAGATGTTACCCACAAAAACGGTCTGGAGTATTTTCAATACTGTATTTACAGGCAAGGGTATATATGAGCGTGCTACCCTTTTCATTCACTGTACTGTGGCCCTACCACTACTAGTATTCCTTTATTTATCACTGTTAGTACTTAACTCTTTAACTCCCTTATATTATCAACTAGCATTCCTTTATGTATCACGGTTGTACTTACTCTTTATACCTTATACAATCAACTAGCATTCCTTTATGTGTCATGCTGTACTTAACTCTTTAACTCCCTTATATTATCAACTAGCATTCCTTTATGTATCACGGTTGTACTTAACCCTTTCACTCCCCCATCCTATCCACCAGGAAGCTGAAGCTAGTGGAAAGAATGAGGGAACGAAAGGGTTAACTTTCTCACTCACAAGAACTCTGTAGCCTACAGCAACCAGCGTACTCAATAACACCTATACAAAGAGATTTGAACAGATTCAGTTCTGGCTTTTGGATCGGAGGTATTCGTCCGTTACTGGAAGCTGTTTCCTGATTTTGCAATGACTAAGCAATTCCAAGGAAACCAAGCTCATGGCTGCAAAGCCTTTGTCTCATTTTGTTCCATATCCGAGTGACTCAGTGAGTGGGTGCAGGACTCAGCTCTCTTTTACCCTTTCTGCACAGTTTGTTCATTTTCTGACAGGTGAAAGAAATGAGCATCGATGACACCTCCAACCATCATCTCTGAATATCTTGTTCTCTTTCACATCCTTTCATAATTACAACTATTCTGAGATTCTTGGTACTCTTATGTTGTGTACCTTTTCTACTGTCTTTTTTCTTCTTCTTCTTTTTTTTCCTTCTCCTTTTTGACCGGAGAGAGGGTGTTAGGTATTACAGAACAGACAACAACAAAAAGATTCTCAATTTCACAGCCTGTCATAACTGCAACACTAACTTCATTTTCAAATTCTTGAGCACTCTTTTATGATCTGTGTGTGTTGGTGTGTGTGTGTGTGTGTGTGTGTGTGTGTGTGTGTGTGTGTGTTGTTTGTGTGATGTGTGTGTGTTGTTGTGTGTTGTGTGTGTGTGTGTGTGTGTGTGTGTGTGTGTGTGTGTGTTGTGTGCGGTGTGTGTGTATGTGTTTGTGTGTGTTTGTTGTGTGTTGTGTGTGTGTGTGTGTGTTTGTGTGTGTGTGTGTGTGTGTGTGTATTGCCTCATTTCTTTTTTTTTTTGAGGGGAAGAGAGGAGGGGTAGGTTTAAGAATCGTGGGGGCAGATGTACTTCTCTCTCTCTGTCTTTCTCTCTCTGTCTCTCAGCCTTGTCTATTATCAATCTGTCAGTGTCTTAGTGTGTGTGTATATATAAATATATATACATACACACACATTTTCAGGGAAGAGAGGAGGGTTAGTTTAATAACTGTGGGGGCAGATGACAGCAGGAGAAAAAAAAAACACCAACAACAGTGGAATGAACGTGACCATGCATCCTCACCATCATCATCATCATCACCATCATCACAGTCTCACCTGGGGCGTGTGTACCCTGCCTCCTCCCCCTCCCTGTGGTCAGGCCCGAACCTGGCCCGCTCCACGTCCCGCTGGTCCATGTACACCGAGTTGGAGAACGCCCGCGAGCCATGGGTCGGATCGTAATCGTAATCGTCCCGAGGAGGGGGAGGCACTTCCGGAGGCAAGCTGTCTCCCCTTCGTGGTTGACGGGAGTTCATGTTTCGGGTAGAGATGTACTCGTAGGGCGAGTCACCGGTGATGGCGTGGTGCGGCGGTGGCGGTGGCGGTGGGGGCAGATTCGGGTCATAGCGCGGGTCGCCAGCGTGTTGCGGTGGTGGTGGTGGTGGCGTCTGCTGTTGCTGCTGGCCGGTGAAGCGCATTTCACTGTAGTTGTAGGATCTAGGTGGACAGAGTGGATGTTGTTGGTCTTTGTTCATATACTGAGTTATGTGTAAGAGAGGCAGTGTGTGTGTATGTGTGTGTGTATGTGTGTGTGTATGTGTGTGTGTGTGTGTGTGTGTGTGTGTGTTGTGTGTGTGTGTG
>JAPXFY010000035.1:34231094-34233594 GCA_030674185.1 Monoplex corrugatus
CTGCTGACGTAACGGCTGTAAGAGTCGTTATCATTGGACGAGCCGTCGTTGTAGCCCTGAAACAGTTGTCTTCATGAGACTCAGTGGGTGATGGTGGTGGGGGGAGGGGTGGGGGTGGGAGGTTTCTCCCCCTTGTTGGTCCTCACTTATAGTGAAGAACGCCTGTGAGACGGAGAGAGTGTGGGGAAGACATAGTCACACACACACAAACAAATAAACACTCCCTGTTACATTAAAAAAAAATAGAGAGAAAACAGAAACTCAATGTGAAAGTGTGAATGTCGATAAGACAAGTGTGACGTCAAAAAGGAAATTTTCCTTCTAAAATTACGTTTAATCTAACATACTTACCGTGGCTCACTAATGCAATAAGCGACAGCCATTTGCCATTCCTGCCTCATAAACAATAAAGTCTGAAAGAACCAATCAGGCCTAACAAAAAGTAAGTGAAATTCCTTGATGGATAATATTCGTTTAGGCGTGATATGTGTAAATTATAATAAGATTGTGCCTATTATATTTCTCAAAAACAATGGTCATAAAATTAAGTAACGCCTATATGGCTGAAACAAGAAAACTCTCAGCATGGTCAAATAAAGGATCATTTTCGTTTAACCTGGACTGGTGTATTTTGTCTCTGAGAAGAATGATCAACTGCCAGATCTTCACGAACCTGAATAAACTGCAAGAACATACCAGTCACTTACATCTTTACATGTGACACTCCCCTCTCACACATACACACACACATGCACACACACTTACACACACACACACATATACAACCCCACACACACAAAGAAAGAAAAAAGACCAATTCACTCAGACCAACTAATCTCAGAAGTAAAATTTCCTACCACAACTTAACAGATACATCATCATCATCATCAGGTGCCCTGCCGCATGGCGTTGGCGATCATGGACTTCCATCTGTCTCTATCTCTTGTTGCCCCTAGCATCTCTCCCATCCCCCTCGACCCCAGCCACATTGCAAGTCCGTCCAACATTTTCTCCCTGGGTCTACCTGGTGCTCTTTTCCCTCCAGCTTTCCCGTTGTGACCAGGTGCTCCAAATCCCCCTTCCTCATAAAATGGCCTATAATGTTGCCTGTCTTTTCCTAATCTTCCTTCTGAGTGATCTACTTGTGTCTGCCTCCATCAAGACTGTCTCATTTGTTTTCTTTGCTATCCATGGAACTCTCAACATTCTTCTTAGAAACCACATCTCGGCTGCCTCAATCTTGTTCTGGCTTTGTTTGTTGACTGTCCACGCCTCACATCCGAACAACAGTATTGGTTCTATATAACATTCAAGAATTCTCTTCCTGATGTTAATTGATAGGCATTTGTTGGTAAGAATGCCTGTCATCTTCCCGAATGCTGTTTTGGCTTGGGCCCGGTTCTGCCAATTCTGCCGATTCAGATACATATACTTGAAAAATTCACTCTTTTTTCCCACTGTCACTTTTGATCCATCCAGCAGAACTCGCTCATATGGCACTGAACGTCAACTTAAATTTAATATAACCCTTTGACTCCCTCACCTATCCATTGGCTTTCTTCAGGAAGGTGCAGGAGTCAAAGGGTTAACTTGGCTGGAGGTCCAAAACAAGTGCAACTGCCCGCGCCCAAGCAAACAGGAACCAGAAGAACAAGCAAACCAAAGCAAGCGCGTATTCAACAACACAAGACAAGACAAGCGCAAATTTTCGGCTAACCGGCCTTTGTCAAGCGTGAATGCACGGTCACAAACAGACCACAAACAACACCAAACAACGGATAATAAAAAGAGGACTAAAAACTTCCCTGCCGCCTCGTCCTGTGGATAAAAAGGGACCAATCCCAAACAACGGATAATAA
Source organism: Monoplex corrugatus (assembly GCA_030674185.1). Lineage (NCBI taxonomy): Eukaryota > Metazoa > Mollusca > Gastropoda > Littorinimorpha > Ranellidae > Monoplex > Monoplex corrugatus. Next base: position 34,232,954 of record JAPXFY010000035.1, read on the forward strand.
AAAGAGGACTAAAAACTTCCCTGCCTAATCCACTGGACGAGGCGGCAGGGAAGTTTTTAGTCCTCTTTTTATTATCCGTTGTTTGGTGTTGTTTGTGGTCTGTTTGTGACATTGCATTCGCGCTTGACAAAGGCCGGTTGGCCGAAAATTTGCGCTTGTCTTTGTCTTGTGTTTTGAATACGCGCTTGCATTGGTTTGCTTGTTCTTCTGGTTCCTTGGCTGGAGGTATTCTGAACAGCTGGAAGGACCAGCATTGGAACATCACCACTGAAGGGGAACCAGGGTGGGGTGGAAAGAAAAAGATGGACTTACCCTGTGTTCCCCAAGAACCCCTGGTGGCTGCGTGGGAGACATGGGTGGGTCGTGTGGAGAGCGGAGCCCTGGCCTCTGGAAGGGGTCATCGGGAGGCAGCCTGTCAGGATGAGGCCCAAAGTCCTCATGGGGATTGGGGTAATCACCTGTTGGCACAGAAACATATACGTGCATGCACACACAAGCAGTCACGCACGCGCACATACACACATGCATGCACGCGCACACACACACACACACGTACGCATGCACACATACACACACACAACCATGCATGCACACACACACACACATATACTTTTGTCATTGTACATCCTAAATTCACATGA
>JAPXFY010000035.1:34238594-34246094 GCA_030674185.1 Monoplex corrugatus
CTGATTAACTCGATACAACTTCAAATCAGTTTAGTTCAATTCCACTCCTGCTGTTTTCAGTTCAAATGACCACAGGGATCACTTGACAAAAACGCCAGGCAAGCTGCTACCTTAACACATCCATGATGGAACCCTTCGATCGTAGGACAGACGGTATAAGGTACACAACTCACTTCACTTTCTTGGTACTTTACTTGTTTGATTGGACAGTTACTTCCCTTAAAACAGTATTTCCAGCAGACATATTGTGTGCGTTTTCGATCGAGATTTAAGTGCTTTTGGCCAGAAAAATGTCAACAAGTACAGGTTTGAGTCCGCGAGGAGATTCTTCAGTTGCTTGACCTTGATGAAAATGAAGGTAACGCTGAAAATGGATCAGATTTTGAAGAAGAAAGTAGTGAAAGTGCTGAGGAGGAAGAAGAAAGTGTCACAGAAAGTGTACCCAGAACCAGTGGCAGTGACAATGGATCAACACACAGTGTTACTAGGGGCAGGGGTGTTCAGCGAGGACTTCGAACTTGAAGTCAATCAGCAGGTGCGCGTGGGCGTGGCAGAAGTGGCCTTGAAAACAACGGATGGTTAGATCCTGGCAACAATTTTGGTATACGCCAGACTTTACTTAGGCGTGTAGCAGGGGTGTGCTTACAAGCAGTCTCATTCCGGCATTTTTCCCAGTACATACTCAGACCAGCACAGTTTCAGTTTCAGTTTCTCAAGATGACGTCTCCGCGCTCGGAACGAATTCCATATGCACTGATGTCACAGGTGCCATGTGTATGGTGATCATGGCACAAGCCTTAACACTATGCCGTCTTGACGGCAGTCCGCTGCCGCCCATTTGTACCGCGGTCTTAGTCGTGACAGCAGGCTGGTGCTGTCGGAAAATGCCATTTTTTATTTATAACATGAGCAGATTCGAGGGAGAAAACTTCTGAAAGTCAAAGTATAATCATCTATGCATCGATTGCTTCCCTTAGACTGTATCTTATCCGCCTTCTCCTGGAGTTATCTGTGCTTGGATTGACAGAAAAACATCTGCAATAAATAGCCAGTTCATTTTCCTTCAAGAAATATATAGTTTATTAGATAGTAATTTAATTATTTTTTATTATTTTTTCTCTACTGTAACCCATTTTTTTGAAAAAATTCTGAAAAGTTCCGGAAGTCAAGGGGTTAATGGAAATACTGAAAGCCCCGTGAATTTTCAAAACTCAAGTTGGATTTCTCTGACACTCATAGACTAGCATTGTTGAGACATGATCGGGAAATCCCGACGCTTGTAGCGAGAGAGTTAAACGGGAATTTAGCTCACTGACTGAGAAAGAGTCAAATCCAATGTACTTATCTGTGTCTTTCACAAAACTCCACACAAACTTTTTTCACACCTGACAAATTGATAGCAAGTGTGTATACAGGAAGAGTGGAAAAACAGTCACTGACCTTCTTCTCGGACATCCAGACAGGTCGGCGCTGTTGTGACTGAATCATCTCTGTCAGCTTGCGGAACCAGATTTCTGTGGTGGTGTGGGTGATCACGCCTGTCAACATCATTGTTACTGTCAGCATCAATCATCTTCATTGTTTTCACCAGAAGAATACAATGCACAAGACCACACATATACAGATATGTGTACACATGCGCACACACATATGCGCGTGCATGCATGCATGCATGTGCACACACACACACATGCACATGCATGCACGCACTCGCGCGCACACACACACACACATACATGCACGCACGCACACACACAAACACAACACACATGCACGCACACCCATCCAACACACGCACACACAACACACACACATGCATGCACACACGCACGCACACACACACACAACACACACACACACACACACACACACAACACACACATGTGCACAAACACACACAAACACAACACACACACGTGCACAAACACAACACACACACGTGCACAAACACACACAAACACAACACACATACGTGCACAAACACACACAAACACACACAACACAACACACACACGTGCACAAACACAACACACACACGTGCACAAACACACACAAACACAACACACACACGTGCACAAACACACACACACACGTGCACAAACACACACACACACTGTTTCAAAGGCCAATGTTTCATAAGACTTGTATCCCCCACCCCATCCTTGTAAGCGCACAGTGTTCACCAACAGAGAATTACTTGTTTCGTCATTTGACCAGAATACAACCCAAGCAGCCTGCTCAACAAGCATATAACAAAAAAAACATAATATAATAATAATAATAATAATATACAATATTTTATATAGCGCAAAATCTTGATAAAATCAAATCTAAGTGCTAAAACAGACACACACGCACGCACACACACACGCACACGCACATGGCTATAAATGGGGATAAACAATACAAGCAATGGAAAATTATAGAGAGCATGGATTTAAAGCAAGAAGTAGACCAAGGAGAACCTGGATCGATGGCGTGAAAGAGACCTTGATGCAGCATGACGTTTCCCCACTTCAGGCCTTCTCAGCTCACTGCTGACCATCAACTCCTTCTTCCCACAACACACATGACACTACAAGCGGACAGATTAAAAAAAAAAAAAAAAAAGATGACAAAGATATGACACCTCCTCCCAGCAGTCAACTCACCCTACAAACCTTTTGGCCGCAGCGACCGGTGTGTGCAGTACGTCAGACCCTACAAACCTTTTGGCCGCAGCGACCGGTGTGTGCAGTACGTCTCATCCTACAAACCTTTTGGCCGCAGTGACCGGTGTGTGCAGTAATCCCATCCTACAAACCTTTTGGCCGCAGCAACCGGTGTGTGCAGTACATCCCACCCTACAAACCTTTTGGCCGCAGCAACCAGTGTGTGCAGTACATCCCACCCTACAAACCTTTTGGCCGTAACAACCGTGTGTGCAGTACATCCCACCCTACAAACCTTTTGGCCGTAACAACCGTGTGTGCAGTACATCCCACCCTACAAACCTTTTGGCCGTAACAACCGGTGTGTGCAGTACATCCCACCCTACAAACCTTTTGGCCGTAACAACCGTGTGTGCAGTACATCCCACCCTACAAACCTTTTGGCCGTAACAACCGTGTGTGCAGTACATCCCACCCTACAAACCTTTTGGCCGTAACAACCGGTGTGTGCAGTACGTCCCACCCTACAAACCTTTTGGCCGCAGCAACCAGTGTGTGCAGTACGTCCCACCCTACAAACCTTTTGGCCACAGCAACCGGTGTGTGCAGTACATCCCACCCTACAAACCTTTTGACCGCAGCAACCGGTGTGTGCAGGGCATCTCACCCTACAAACCTTTTAGCCACAACAACCGGTGTGTGCAGTACGTCCCACCCTACAAACCTTTTAGCCACAGCAACCGGTGTGTGAAGTACATCCCACCCTACAAACCTTTTGGCCACAGCAACCGGTGTGTGAAGTACATCCCACCCTACAAACCTTTTAGCCACAGCAACCGGTGTGTGCAGTACGTCCCACCCTACAAACCTTTTGGCCGCAGCAACCGGTGTGTGCAGTACATCCCATCTTACAAACCTTTTGGCCGCAGCAACCGGTGTGTGCAGTACGTCCCACCCTACAAACCTTTTGGCCACAACAACCGGTGTGTGCAGTACGTCCCACCCTACAAACCTTTTGGCCGCAGCAACCGGTGTGTGCAGTACGTCCCACCCTACAGACCTTTTGGCCACAGCAACCGGTGTGTGCAGTAGGTCCCACCCTACAAACCTTTTGGCCGCAGCGACCGGTGTGTGCAGTACGTCCCACCCTACAGACCTTTTGGCCACAGCAACCGGTGTGTGCAGTACGTCCCACCCTACAAACCTTTTGGCCGCAGCAACCAATGTGTGCAGAACATCCCACCCTACAAACCACTTGGTGTATGCAGTACATGTATTACTGTCCTTTCTATCGTTCAGTTCTTCCAAACACAGCAAGACCATCAGTCCCAGCCACTTACCAGTGAAGAGATGTGTGTACAAGCTGTCCATCCTCTCATTATGCTCCTGCAGCTTCTTGGGGTTCTTGTTGCTGCCGGCCGCCCCTCTCCAGCGTGAGCGGACCTCCTTGATGGCCTGCTTGCTCTCCCCTCTCAAGAAGACAACGATAGGGTAATACTGGGCGTAGTTCAGTCGATCCACGTGGTACGGTGTCACGTCCAGTACACAGTGTTTTTGCTGTAATTTGTTAATGAGAACAAAACAAAATACTGTAAGTTTCTTTCTCATTAAGTTAAGAAAAACAGACAGGCAAACGCTTTTCTTTCTCATTAAGTTTGGAAAACAGACAGGCAAACACTGTTTCTTTCTCATTAAGTCTGGAAAACAGACAGGCAAACACTGTTTCTTTCTCATTAAGTTTGGAAAACAGACAGGCAAACACTGTTTCTTTCTCATTAAGTCTGGAAAACAGACAGGCAAACACTGTTTCTTTCTCATTAAGTTTGGAAAACAGACAGGCAAACACTGTTTCTTTCTCATTAAGTCTGGAAAACAGACAGGCAAACACTGTTTCTTTCTCATTAAGTTTGGAAAACAGACAGGCAAACACTGTTTCTTTCTCATTAAGTTTACTGTTTCTTTCTCATTAAGTCTGGAAAACAGACAGGCAAACACTGTTTCTTTCTCATTAAGTTTGGAAAACAGACAGGCAAACACTGTTTCTTTCTCATTAAGTCTGGAAAACAGACAGGCAAACACTGTTTCTTTCTCATTAAGTTTGGAAAACAGACAGGCAAACACTGTTCTCTTTCTCATTAAGTCTGGAAAACAGACAGGCAAACACTGTTTCTTTCTCATTAAGTTTGGAAAACAGACAGGCAAACACTGTTTCTTTCTCATTAAGTTTACTGTTTCTTTCTCATTAAGTCTGGAAAACAGACAGGCAAACACTGTTTCTTTCTCATTAAGTTTGGAAAACAGACAGGCAAACACTGTTTCTTTCTCATTAAGTTTGGAAAACAGACAGGCAAACACTGTTTCTTTCTCATTAAGTTTGGAAAACAGACAGGCAAACATTGTTTCTTTCTCATTAAGTTTACTGTTTCTTTCTCATTAAGGTTGGAAAACAGACAGGCAAACACTGTTTCTTTCTCATTAAGTTTACTGTTTCTTTCTCATTAAGTTTGGAAAACAGACAGGCAAACACTGTTTCTTTCTCATTAAGTTTACTGTTTCTTTCTCATTAAGGTTGGAAAACAGACAGGCAAACACTGTTTCTTTCTCATTAAGTTTACTGTTTCTTTCTCATTAAGGTTGGAAAACAGACAGGCAAACACTGTTTCTTTCTCATTAAGTTTACTGTTTCTTTCTCATTAAGGTTGGAAAACAGACAGGCAAACACTGTTTCTTTCTCATCAAGTTTAGAAAACAGACAGGCAAACACTGTTTCTTTCTCATCAAGTTTAGAAAACAGACAGGCAAACACTGCAAGTTTCTTTTTCATTAAGTTAAGAAAACAGACAGGCGAATGAGGTAAGTTTCTTTCTCATTAAGTTCAGAAAACAGACAGGCAGATGCTATAAGTTTCCTTTTCATTAAGTTTAGAAAACAGACAGGCAGATGCTATAAGTTTCTTTTTCATTAAGTTAAGAAAACAGACAGGCGAATGCTATAAGTTTCTTTTTCATTAAATTTAGAAAACAGACAGGCGAAAGCTGTAAGTTTCTTTCTCATTAAGTTAAGAAAACAGACAGGCAGAAACAAAAAGAGAAGTTCCATCAGGTACAAAGCCATCCATCAACATCCACAAAATCTTTTGAGACCCTACATCCCCACCCACCCCTACACACATCACACACTTGCACACACAAGCATGTACCCACACCTGCACACGCACATACACAAAAACAGAACTCACCCGATCAATGACCTCACGGATGGCACCGAAGCGAATGATCCCTGTTTTCCCTTTCTTGGGGTCATTCTCCACTCCTTTGTCCGTCTCTGTGAAAATGACCATCATCACTCAGAGAAGCCATAACACATTGTGGTCAAAAGCCATGCATTCACTCAGTTCACTCATTTCATCCTAGGTACAGGTGTATACCCACCAACCGCCAAGACCAATTACTAACCAAGTATGGATACATCCATACACAGACCTCCTGTGGGGATGCTGGGGGCTTTTTCGGTATAAATAGTATCCCCACCTTCAGGAAATGCTGTGCCAGAAATTTCCTCTTTTCACTCTCTGTTTCTGGCTTGCTTTTTTGTTTTCTGTCATTTCTTTTCATCATTTTCTGCCTTGCTGGTCCACTCACCTGTACGTGCTCTATAAACCCTTACATACTTTGCACTAGGACTGATAACTGGGTAAATGCATTATTTACATTCTTGGTTCTAAGGAGACGTGATGTATAGAACCAATCTATATAAGAGACTATGGACAGCTGATGAGACTACAGAAGTAGCCAATGACACTAAAAAAGTAGCCAGTGGGGCAACAATAGTAGCCAACAAGACTTAAAAAGTTGAGTGTGAGTGATCTGAAGTCATACCTACAGAAAGGTCGATGGGTCATTATTATTGTTATTTTTGATTAACCCTTTGAACCCGGCTGACCAATGCGGCGGCCAGCGCGATTAATACCTCTGGACCCGGCAGGCTGCAGGAGCGGCCTGACATGTCCGGTTGACCTGGCCTGATATGGTGCTGGCGTGCGGTATGCGACCTACCGGCACCTACTCTCCTCTGCCACATCCTGTTTATATTACCGAATTCCAGACATCCTATACTTTCTTCCTGGCAAATTTTTAAGCATTAGAAGGATTTATTCTGAGACACCGGTTTTCGCTAGAATTTCTCTAAAAATACTCAGGGTTGAGGGTATCACAGGTGTAGAAGTACTTAGGGCTGAAAGGGTTAAGCCCAGCTGACTGCGTACAGCCATGTCAGGGCTATAACCGTTTCAAAACATACACCATACTTCAACAGGAGAAAAGGAAAAGAAAATGAAGTACACACAGCAAAGCATCCACACACAAATTCTAAGGAGATGCCCCTGCCATCGACCACTCCATCCAATGTATCGTACAGGGGATTTAAAAAACATACTTGAATAAAAATTTAAACATAACTAAGGACACTAAAGTGTACATAAAAACATTTACCTACAACGGCTTTCGCATATCTCATTTCCCTAGAGCCAAAAATGCACTTAATACATGTACCTAATTATCAATCCTAAGACAAAGTATGTAAGACTTTATTGAACACATACAGACGAATGGACCAGCAAGGCAGAAAATGATAGGAAGAAATGACAGAGAGCACAGGTAGAAGAAAGAAACAGTGACAGACAAGAGGAAATTTCTAGCACATAATTTCCAGAAGGTGGGGATACTTTTTATACCAAAAGAGCCTCTGGCATCCCCACAGGGGAGGTCACTGGATCAGTTCAATACTATAGTTGTTTGCACAGAACTACTTCCACCAGCCAGTCAACAGTGTTAACTCAATCGAGTCGCAG
>JAPXFY010000035.1:34256094-34268594 GCA_030674185.1 Monoplex corrugatus
GCAAAAGCTGTCAGAAAAAGCTTGCGCTACGGCTTCAGGGCAGTGACTGATAAGCATTCCTCACACATGCAGTGAATGATAAGCATTCTCACCCGCTAATAATTCCTCACACACGCAGTGAACGATAAGCATTCCTCACACATGCAGTGAATGATAAGCATTCCTCACACACGCAGTGAATGATAAGCATTCCTCACACACGCAGTGAACGGTAAGCATTCCTCACACACGCAGTGAATGGTAAGCATTCCTCACACACACTCTTGACACTTGCAACATGAAACCAACACAATCACTTCTTTACATACAAAATTTAACTTTTATACCCCAACCCCCACTTTTTTCCATACATCCACCATACCCATTGTCAATGCAAAAAAATGACGTGTAATTGGACAATCAAGTTATGGAGTGTAATTTTGACAAATGCAAGGGAAAGGGTAGTTAATTTGACAATGCAAGTAATGGAGTGTAATTTATATGTCGTCACACAAACTTTTGTTTTTCTTTAAAACTTTCATCATTTGATTCTTTCTTTCATTTTTTTTTAAAACTTTTTTCTAAATCATGGATAACAAGTTGACTAGCTTTCAATTCACTACCTTTTTCACCCTGACACTGTTCTGTAACCACTGACACATGTTTCACACATCAGTTTTCATTATGAGGGTGACAAATATTACAAATGATGCTCCTTCTTGTTCCATTTTCAACCTTACTTCCTTCCAAGACCCACCTTGTAGCATCTAAAGGCACACAAAAAGAAAACCACCTGTGTGTTTGTTCCCCCTATGCTGCTGAGGAAAAATAACGCAAGAGAGGTTGGGGGAAGGGAAGAAAGAAAGGAGGGGGAGATAGACAGAGACTCTGTGTTCTGTGTGTGTGTGTGTGTTGTGTGTGTGTGTGTGTGTGTGTGTGTGTGTGTGTGTGTGTGTGTGATTGTGTGTATGTGTGTGTGGTGTGTGTGTGTGTGTGTGTGTGTTGTTGTTGTGTGTGTTATTAGTGTTGAGGTGTGTGTGTGTGATTGTGTCGCTGTGTGTGTGTGTGTGCAGTGTGTGCATGTGTGTGTGTGTGTGTGTGTGTGTGTGTTGTGTGTGTGTGTGTGTGTGTTGTGTGTGGTGTGTGTGTGTGTGTAATGTGTAGTGTGTGTGTGTGTGTGTCTGTGTGTGTGTGTGTGTGTGTGATGTGTGTGTGGTGTAATGTGTGTTGTGGTGTGTGTGTGTGTGTGTGTGTGTGTGTGTGTGTGTGTGTGTGTGTGTGTAAGTCTGTGTGTGTGTGTGTGGTGTCGTGTGTATGTGTGTGTGTGTGTAAGTGTGTGTGTGTTGTTGTGTGTGTGTGTGTGTGTGTGTGTGTGTGTGTGTGTGTGTGTTGTGTGTGTGTGTGTGTGTGTTGTGCTGTGTGTGTGCATGTGCAGTGCATGCATGCTGTGTGCATATGTGTTGGTTGGTCTTCGATTTAATGTCTATTCACTAAAGTGATTTTAGACAATGTGTGTGTGCAACTTCAAGTGTGTGTGTGTACATACGTAAAAGCATGTGCGTGTGTGTGCATGTGTTTATGTGCGTGCGTGCATGCTGTAAGTAAGATTGTGTATCTGTGTATCTGCAACGTGTGTAATGTTCAAAGCAGTTCACATAAACAAGCTGAACTTCAACGACGCACCATCAACGCTAAACTGCCGGAAACAAATCTCGGGCCAAAGCCACAGGACAGATCTGGCCAGTAACTAGGAACTAACTAACTACTTTACATAAATAATTACGAGCATAATTATTTTCAGCGCACAGCCAGCAAGTTTCATTCGCCCCCAGCTTAAAAACAAACAAAAGTGAAAAAAAAAAATAAATAAATAAAAAAAAAAAAAGAGAGGCTTAAACACAAGAAAATGAAACAAAAACCGAAGTACACAGTCGCAAAGTGAAGTGTGAAACTGTGGCTATGAAGTTTACTTCCAAGCATGAACAGCTACGAGCAGTCTTTCTTACCTCTCTCGTCCTCAGCTACCAAACCAAAAACAATGACTTCAACAGCTTAATAACCAAAATCAATCGAAACAAAAAACAAAAACAAACAAGAAAAGAAATTAATAACCAAAATCAATTGAAACAAAAACAAACAAGAAATCAGAAGCAACTTCAACAAATGTTAACAAAAAAAAAGGTCATTAAATGAACATAAACAGATTAAATCAAAGAAACAAAACGACTATGAATAGAACCTGTTCATTCATTCATTCATTCATTCATTCATTCATTCAGACATTCAGACATTTATGCTGCTTTCAGTCCTGCCAAAGGCTGAGGGCTGTATCAGAGCCGTCAGCACATTACCAACAAAAATCAGATTAACCCTTTGACTCCCGTACCCTGTCCACCAGCTTCCTGCATTACCAACCATACTAGCAAAGCAAAAAAACGTTTGGATCTCTCACCCTATCCACCAGCTTCCTGCAAAAACCTGGTGGATAGGGTGAGGCATTCAAAGGGTTAGGTTTTGTAGTTGGTGGATAGGGTGCAGGAGTCAAAGGGTTACAATCAATTTACAAACTTTCTACTTGAAACAGAGGACCGTGTCAAGACTATCACCACGTTAGAATCACACTGGTCAATGTTTAAAAACATATTCAATCAACCCTTTGACTCCCGCACCTTATCTACCAATTGCAAAGACTTAACCCTTTGACTTCCTTCCTCACCTTTTCCACCGGCTTACTGTTGGAAGCTGGTAGAAAGGGTGAGGGAGTTCAAAAGGTAAGTTTTTGCTTTGCCAGCATGGTTGACAATGCAGACTGCTGGTGGACAGGGTGTGGGTGTTAAAGGGTTAAAACAATCGAAGAATCATACCAGTCAATGTTAAAAGATGAGCTACAAACATTCAAAGCTAATGAATGCAGTTGAAGAGTCCAACTACAACCTAATCTTTTCCACACTGTAATCAGGTCAAGTCAAATACTCATTTCTCTCAGAAAAATAAAAAGTGTTTTTTTTAGAGAAACGTCACAAAACTAGGTCTTCAGTTTGTTGTAAAAATATCAGTGTCTGGTGTTGAGCCATTCACAGTGATCACGTAACAGGTATTTTGATACCGAGACCCAAGAGCGTGACACTCATCACAAGGCACACACCAATAAATTCTTTTAACCCTTTGACTCCGGCACCTTTTCAACATGCAACCTGCATCCTGCATTGTCAACCATGCTAGCAAAGCAAAAAACTTAACCCTTTGATTCCCTCACCCTATCCACCAGCTTCCTGCAGGAAGCTGGTGGATAGGGTGAGGGAATCAAAGGGTTAAGTTTTTGCAGTTGGTGGATATGGTGCGGGAGTCAGAGGGTTAATAAAGAGGAGGGAAGGGAAGCTAAAGGGAAGGTGACCTGTGAATAACCTGCCTGGCACGACTTGTTCCTTTTGCCATCTGATGACACCAGGAAGATGCTCTGGGAGAGGTGGACAGGTCTGACAAAGCTTTGTAACTGAATGGGTATCCCATTCTTCTCACCAGACTTTTTACATGCACAAGCGTTTTAGACTGTGAGTCCGTGTAAGGCAGAACAGTGTGAGAGTTTGTTTTTGATGGCATTCTTGGCCAGCTAGTCAATCACCTTGTTGACTCGAATGCTGTGGTATTTGACCACCGAATGGAGATATCAACTTAAGTATTGTATTACAATTCCCTTTTCAACCACTGAATGAAGATAGCAACTAAAGTATTGTATTACAATTTCCTTTTCAACCACTGAATGAAGATATCAACTAAAGTATTGTATTACAATTCCCTTTTCAACCACTAAATGAAGGTATCAACTAAAGTATTGTATTACAATTTCCTTTTCAACCACTGAATGAAGATACCAACTGAAGTATTGTATTACAATTTCCTTTTTAACCACTGAATGAAGTACCAACTAAAGTATTGTATTACAATTCCCTTTTCAACCACTGAATGAAGATACCAACTAAAGTATTGTATTACAATTCCCTTTTTAACCACTGAATGAAGATACCAACTAAAGTATTGTATTACAATTTCCTTTTTAACCACTGAATGAAGATACCAACTAAAGTATTGTATTACAATTTCCTTTTTAACCACTGAATGAAGGGATCAACTAAAGTACTGTATTAAAATTTCCTTTTTAACCACTGAATGAAGGTATCAACTAAAGTATTGTATTACAATTCCCTTTTGAACCACTGAATGAAGATATCAACTAAAGTATTATATTACAATCTTCTTTATAAGTACTATGTACAGCAGCACGTTTCTTATCTGCCACGCTCCAATGAGCCATCTGACAGTACTCAGACACAGATTGTATTTAACAGACCCCTGAGAGCTAAAAGAAAACAAGAAGTTCATGCCCTTGACCACTCCTGTGTAGTCATGATTCAGTACTGAGAAACGAACCAGTTAGTTGTCAGTCACAGACACCTCCTTAAAAGGCCTGTTCTACCGTGTTTTCATCACTGTAGCAAAATTTACAGTTTCGAAACAGCAAACACTTACACAAGCTGCAGCATGCTGTATCTAAGAAATGTGCTGCCAGTTCAGTTTCTTTATCATGTGACTCCACTATGAGGTTGAGGTCACATTGCCATGGGAGCGAATTGTTACAGAACAATATGCACTGCAACATGACCTTTAACTTTTTGACTCCCGCACCCTCTCCACCAACCGCGAAAACTTAACCTTTTGACTTCCTCACCCTATCAAAGGGTAAAGTTTTTGCTTTGCTAGCTTAGTTGACAATGCAGGATGCTGATGGACAGGGTGCGGGAGTCAAAGGATTAACAGACACATGCCATGTCATCATATACAAATCAGAGCAATGCTGTTACTACGTCAAACACCCACATGCATACATACTGTAACCACTGTTAAGTAGACGGGTGTTGCAAACCCACTTTGTTATATCATCCCGACAAAGAATCAAACCCATGCCCAAAGCAGGCCCTTGAACCAACAAAGGACATTATGGCTCTCAACCCTTTAACATTAAAAAAACGGTTTCTAAGAAGAGTAACAATCCCACTGATAAAGACAACAGAGAATCAAGGCAGTACAGGACACAACATGACAATGTAAACAGAATCAGAACATGTATTTAATATAACCAGACAAGGCAAGACAGGCACAAATTTTCGGCCAACTGGCCTTTGTCAAGCGTGAATGTAAGATCACAAACACCAAATACAAAAATTACAAGAAAAAGACCGAAACTTCCCTGCTGCTTCGTCCTGTGGGAGATTTCATTTTAGTCCTCTTCTCACACTGGACAAAGCAGCAGGGAAGTTTCAGTCTTCTTCTCCTTGTTTTTGTATGTGGTGTTTGTTTCTTTGTGATCTTACATTCACGCTTGACAAAGGCAAGTTGGTCAAAAATTTGCATCCGTCTTGTCTGGTTATATTCAATACATGTTCTGATTCTATTTTCGTGTTTTTCTGGTTCCTGTTTGCTTGAACGCGGGCAGTCACACTTGTTTTGGATAACAAATGTGAACAATATATTGTTCTTCAAATGCATGCTCTGAGTTGATACTCAGTATCTCTTCCATTCCTCTCCCATCATGTTTATAGATTTTCTTTGGAAAGATGCAGCTTGTATTCCATAGAAAAAAAATCAAATTAAGAAAAGAAAAGAAAAAACAAAACAAAGCAAAACGAATTTGAAACAACACTTGTGAATCTCCTAAGCATTCTAGATTGTTAAATCTTCACAAGTCTCTCGCTCCCTCGGATCATACACCAGTATACCAGGGATGCCCATAACCAGCACAATTTCCATGTTGTTCAGCACTGTCCACTTCCTGAATCAAAGCAACCTCATTCAAATGATGCACAAAAGACTACATTACTAACCAGCGTTTGGGTCAGGGTTGGTGCCAAACGTACACAAGGGATCAAGGGATAGCAAAACGAAACCTTTACCCTCTTTTTTTCCTCTTGACTGAGTCTTAGCAATGGTTTCAGACTTGGTGAAACGCTCCATGGTAAAGATCAAACACAAACTTACAGAAGATGACCTCCTCCCAGTGGTCTTTTCCCAAGGACTTGGCGCGTCTGGCTGATTTCCGTTTGAAGAGACTGCTCCGTCCTTTGCTGGGCAGCGTTTCCCTGCCACTGATGTTTTCCTGTTGGGCGCTTGCTAAAGACTCTGCCCTGAAACAGGTAAGTGTTATTTGATTGTTCTCAGTCAGCTCTCAGGCCTCCCAGTGACAAATGAAAAAAATCACTGAAAATCAAACTTTGTTATATATATATATATATACATGCTAAACAGTGCAATCCGACACTATCTGGCACAACTTTTGGCTTGTTTATGATCCTTTGTACTGAAGCAAATGATTTATACACACTGGTGTCAGCTTTCAAGAAAAATAATTTGGTGTACCGTTTTCTAATGTATGCTCCAACAAACATTAAGCGACAAACTAGACTGAACATTTTCATGGTTCTTTGCAGTTTTATAATAATAATAATAATTAATAATAATAATAATTACAATATTTATATAGTTTTCTGCCACATCTGCTGCCTCTTTGGCTTAAAATGGTCTAAAAGTTTGCGGATGCCTGCTACACTATAGTTAACTTACTTTACAGCAGCACAAGACATAGCAGGCAATGCCAGCCTCTGCTATTTTTGAAACTATATGAAAGCCATATGCTCATTTCCATAACGTTGACTTTTCATGAAACTCCCACCACTTATTTTTGCAGTCTTTGTCTAACTTTTTTGCTGAGGCAGACCACCTCTAGAGATTATCGGCTCGAGACATGGTCACATTCCTCAAAAAGTTTTGCAATCGATTCCAAGGACAAGCTGCGCTTGACAGAAAAAAACACCAGAAGTGACTTTAGCAGAAACTGATACCAGACTTATCCACCTTCCTGAAGTTTCGTTGTCTGCTACAAGATATCGACATAATGGCTACCTGGCTGAACCTGTCTCTCAGTGACAGTCGATATCGACAGTCTGACAAACAACCTGTTTTGCAGAAGAAAAAAAATATCAGTCAATTTTTAAAAAAAATTCTTTGAAGCACTTTCTTTTTTTTTTTTGAAAGCAGCCAGTGGATTCTTCTCTGATTTCCGAGAAAAATCAGAAAATTGGGAGCCATGGCTCTTCATGAACATGAAAATTTTTCGAGGGTTGACAACCAGAACCAAGTATTTCGATTTTCTGATAGTTTACAGGAGACGATTTTTAACTGAGTTTTGGGGGAGAGGCTATATCTACATTTTGAGATAAAGGCTCTGGTTTGATTGAAAATCGGTTAAAAATCAATATCATGGCAAAAACAAAGTCCACCAAGTGAAAGATCACATCAGAAACAACAGTTCAATATAAAAAGTGAAAATTGACAAAAAAAGTGAGATACTGGGTTCTGGCTGTCAACCCTCGATTAAAATTTTCATGTTCATGAAGAACCATGGCTCCCAATTTTCCGTTTGTACTCAGGCATATAAAAGATGTTAACACAGCTAGACAGGATGATAGTGACAATGAACTGACTGATGGCTAACTATGCTAAATGTAAAGGCTACTATCGGTAGTGGTAGTTGGGATATTGATAAAAAATATGTGTGTGGCTGTCTTTTTGAACAGTCATCCCCGCTGTGACAGGATACCCGTTATTTACAGATGTTTTCGGCGTATCCAAAGAGCGGCCATTCATCACAGGTTTTACAAGATATGATTTTTCAAATCATTCTCACTGACAGACAACATGATTGTTTCACTTGTTTAAGAATGAGATCTATCTTGCTATATGTGTAACTTGTCAAGTTAAATAAGATTTATATACAAATGAGATTTATATTGCTATATAAGTAACTTGTCAAGTTAAATTACGACTTATATACAAATGAGATTTATATTGCTATATAAGTAACTTGTCAAGTTAAATAAGATTTATATACAAATGAGATTTATATTGCTATATAAGTAACTTGTCAAGTTAAATTACGACTTATATACAAATGAGATTTATATTGCTATATGTGTAACGTGTCAAGTTAAATTACAATTTATGTACAAATGAGACATATCTTGCTATATGTGTAACTTGTTAAGCTAAATTACAATTTATATATGAACAAGATACATCTTGCTATATGTGTAACTTGTCAAGTTAAATTTCAATTTATATGTGAACAAGATATATCTTGCTATATGTGTAACTTGTTAAGTTAAATTACAATTTATATACAAATAAGATATATCTTGCTATATGTGTAACTTGTCAACTAATATCACACTTTATACACCTTCACTGTAATATGTCAACTAAAAAAAGAAAAAAAAAGAAAAAAAAGAAAAAAGATATACGTTCCACTCACTTTTTCCTGTTGGGAATGGTGCCTTTCTTCAGCTCCTCGCCACTAGGCCCTACCCGTATGGCCAGCCATGAGCCCCCCACCCCGCGGAACAAGGTGTCTTTGATGTGGAATATGTCTCCGGCCTTGAACGCATGGTCACCACTCTCTCCAGCTGGTTGATAGTTGAAGTGAGTCCTGAAAGTTGAAATCTTGTTCCAGAGACGGTCATGGCACTGAGACAGTTTCTGACGTTGTACTCCACCCATAATTCCATGGCAATTACGAGACAGTTTCTGACCTTGTGCTCCACCCATAATTCCATGGCAATTACGAGACAGTTTCTGACCTTGTGCTCCACCCATAATTCCATGGCAATTACGAGACAGTTTCTGACCTTGTGCTCCACCCATAATTCCACGGCAATTACGAGACAGTTTCTGACCTTGTGCTCCACCCATAATTCCACGGCAATTACGAGACAGTTTCTGACCTTGTGCTCCACCCATAATTCCACGGCAATTACGAGACAGTTTCTGACCTTGTGCTCCACCCATAATTCCATGGCAATTACTTGGCAGATTCCTTGAGCCTGTCCCCCGTGGGGATGCTGGGGGCTCTTTCAGTGTAAATAGTATCCCCATCTTCTGGACATTCTGTGCTAGAAACTTTCCTCTTTTCTGTCACTCTCTTTGTTTCTGTTTATAGAAATAACAATCTTGATTTTTTCATTTACTAACTGTAGAGATATCCTTGACAACAAAAATAATATCATTTCGGTAGTCCAGGTGAAAAGCATCAAAATAAAGCAACAATGACATTTTTTGTAGTAGTGAACTTATTGCTAGGATGTCAAGGAACATCTTTTCTTAGAGTTTGGATGTACAAGTATTACCTGGTCAGCTATAGTGCCTTGAGTATCAGCCATACAACTGTTTTTTGTCTGTGCGGTAAAACATGTGTCTGTCAGGAAACACAGAGTGACAACGATGAAGACATACAGGAAACACAAAGTGACAACGATAAAGACATACAGGAAACACAAAGTGACAACGATGAAGACATACAGGAAACACAAAGTGACAACAATGAAGACATACAGGAAACACAAAGTGACAACGATGAAGACATACAGGAAACACAAAGTGACAACGATGAAGACATACAGGAAACACAAAGTGACAACGATGAAGACATACAGGAAACACAAAGTGACAACGATGAAGACATACAGGAAACACAAAGTGACAACGATGAAGACATACGGGAAACACAAAGTGACAACGATGAAGACATACAGGAAACACAAAGCGACAACGATAAAGACATACAGGAAACACAAAGTGACAACGATGAAGACATACAGGAAACACAAAGCGACAACAATGAAGACATACAGGAAACACAAAGTGACAACGATGAAGACATACAGGAAACACAAAGTGACAACAATGAAGACATACAGGAAACACAAAGTGACAACGCTGAAGACATACAGGAAACACAAAGTGACAACAATGAAGACATACAGGAAACACAAAGTGACAACGATGAAGACATACAGGAAACACAAAGTGACAACGATGAAGACATACACAAAACACAAAGTGACAACGATGAAGACATACAGGAAACACAAAGTGACAACGATGAAGACATACACGAAACACAAAGTGACAACGATGAAGACATACAGGAAACACAAAGTGACAACGATGAAGACATACAGGAAACACAAAGTGACAACGATGAAGACATACACAAAACACAAAGTGACAATGATGAAGACATACAGGAAACACAAAGCGACAACGATGAAGACATACAGGAAACACAAAGTGACAACAATGAAGACATACAGGAAACACAAAGTGACAACGATGAACACATACAGGAAACACAAAGTGACAACGATGAAGACATACAGGAAACACAAAGTGACAACGATGAAGACATACAGGAAACACAAAGTGACAACGATGAAGACATACAGGAAACACAAAGTGACAACGATGAAGACATACAGGAAACACAAAGTGACAACGATGAAGACATACAGGAAACACAAAGTGACAACGATGAAGACATACAGGAAACACAAAGTGACAACGATGAAGACATACAGGAAACACAAAGTGACAACGATGAAGACATACAGGAAACACAAAGTGACAACGATGAAGACATACAGGAAACACAAAGTGACAACGATGAAGACATACAGGAAACACAAAGTGACAACGATGAAGACATACGGGAAACACAAAGTGACAACGATGAAGACATACAGGAAACACAAAGCGACAACGATAAAGACATACAGGAAACACAAAGTGACAACGATGAAGACATACAGGAAACACAAAGCGACAACAATGAAGACATACAGGAAACACAAAGTGACAACGATGAAGACATACAGGAAACACAAAGTGACAACAATGAAGACATACAGGAAACACAAAGTGACAACGCTGAAGACATACAGGAAACACAAAGTGACAACGATGAAGACATACAGGAAACACAAAGTGACAACGATGAAGACATACAGGAAACACAAAGTGACAACGATGAAGACATACAGGAAACACAAAGTGACAACGATGAAGACATACAGGAAACACAAAGTGACAACGATGAAGACATACAGGAAACACAAAGTGACAACGATGAAGACATACAGGAAACACAAAGTGACAACGATGAAGACATACAGGAAACACAAAGCGACAACGATGATGACATACAGGAAACACAAAGTGACAACGATGAAGACATACAGGAAACACAAAGTGACAACGATGAAGACATACAGGAAACACAAAGTGACAACAATGAAGACATACAGGAAACACAAAGTGACAACAATGAAGACATACAGGAAACACAAAGTGACAACGATGAAGACATACAGGAAACACAAAGTGACAACAATGAAGACATACAGGAAACACAAAGTGACAACGATGAAGACATACAGGAAACACAAAGTGACAACGATGAAGACATACAGGAAACACAAAGTGACAACGATGAAGACATACAGGAAACACAAAGTGACAACAATGAAGACATACAGGAAACACAAAGTGACAACGGTGAAGACATACACAAAACACAAATTGACAACAATGAAGACATACAGGAAACACAAAGTGACAACGATGAAGACATACAGGAAACACAAAGCGACAATGATGAAGACATACAGGAAACACAAAGTGACAACAATGAAGACATACAGGAAACACAAAGTGACAACGATGAAGACATACAGGAAACACAAAGTGACAACAATGAAGACATACAGGAAACACAAAGTGACAACGATGAAGACATACAGGAAACACAAAGCGACAATGATGAAGACATACAGGAAACACAAAGTGACAACGATGAGGACATACAGGAAACACAAAGTGACAACGATGAAGACATACAGGAAACACAAAGTGACAACGGTGAAGACATACACAAAACACAAATTGACAACAATGAAGACATACAGGAAACACAAAGTGACAACGATGAAGACATACAGGAAACACAAAGTGACAACGATGAAGACATACAGGAAACACAAAGCGACAATGATGAAGACATACAGGAAACACAAAGCGACAACGATGAAGACATACAGGAAACACAAAGTGACAATGATGAAGACATACAGGAAACACAAAGCGACAATGATGAAGACATACAGGAAACACAAAGCGACAATGATGAACGCATACAGGAAACACAAAGCGACAATGATGAAGACATACAGGAAACACAAAGTGACAACGATGAAGACATACAGGAAACACAAAGTGACAACGAAAAGCATCACCATGATATACAATCTGTACGAACCTGATGTAGAAGGAATCACCCGCTTCATGGCTGGCCATGATACTGTCGTAGTCTGAAACACCATTATCATCATCATCATCATTATTATCACTGTGATCATTCCTGCATTAATTCTCAGCACCACAATCATAGCTATCACCATCATCCTTAACACAACAAACAAAATCTGAACTAAAATATCTACACGTGATCTACAAACGGAATACAATTCTTTGAGGCAAAAAATCAACCAAGGGACGCAACCCACCTTCTTTCTTGTACTGGACAACCAGAGTGACCTGCCCTTCCAGCCCTGTCAAATGAGCCACAGCTTCTTCTCTCG
>JAPXFY010000035.1:34273594-34301094 GCA_030674185.1 Monoplex corrugatus
TGTGCCACACTGCGTTAAGTTGGATAGGTTGAGTATATGATGCTAATCATGGTGAAGGTTTGTACAGTAGAATATTTCAGGTAACAAACTGAAAATAGCTGTCTTAAAAGTCTGCACTCATGTTCATACTATATTAATGAATGTGCATGCGACCCCCCCGCAGCACACGCACGCACACAACATTGAAGTTCAAATTTATCATCTCCCACCTACTACATTTGTCCCCTGCCTACAACCTGCAACCCTCACAAACCCCCCCCCAAACACTACAACAAAAAACACACACACAACCACACACACACACACACACACACACACACACACACACACACCACACACACACAACACACACAATCAAAACCAATCACCCAACACGTTAAAAGTCAGCATACAATCTGTCAGGTCAACACAAAGCTTGGTACCATGCTGGAGAAATTATTTTCAAATTATTGTTAACACTATTATCATTTCATCATTATTCTTATCATTATGTACAATCAATCCAATGTTATCTTCACTTCGAACAGAGAAGGAAAAAAACCTGTCAACCTCTCTGCAATAACAACACAAACCACTCTATCAACCAACACATTTTCTGATTCATTTTTGAGTATTTCCAGTTCCTGTTTGTATTAATGCTGGCAGTCACTTTCATTAACTCTCTGCCTCCTGCACCCTGTCCACCAGCATCCTGCATTGTCAGCCGTGAAAGCAAAGCAAAAATTAACCCATTCACTCTCTCACCCTATCCACCAGCTTCCTGCAGGAAGCTGGAGGATAGGGTGAGGGAGTCAAAGGGTTGAGTTTTTGCATTTGGTGGATAGGGTGAGGGAGTCAAAGGGTTGAGTTTTTGCATTTGATGGATAGGGTGAGGGAGTCAAAGGGTTAAGTTTTTGCATTTGGTGGATAGGGTGAGGGAGTCAAAGGGTTAAGATGTAATATGTAACACAAAAAGAAGATTGATTACAAAGTCCTACATTAATAACATCTTCCATTTCCACACAAGGGAACACAATGTGGAACATTATATAAGTCTCCCTTCCCCATCCCCACTACTACACAACCCATACCAAAAGAAAAAAAAAACAGACTGTAAGGTTGATATCATATAAAACAGACTGTAAGGTTGATATCATATGCACACACACATGACCCACAGCACCAAACCAGTACAAAGACATCAAGGTGGAACAGCAGCAAAGGCGAGATTAAGTGGTGAGAGTCTGTCAGGGTAATTTTCAGATGTCAGCACAGAAAAGCACATTCCTTAAACACCAAACTTTCACGTGAATATAAAAACATTCATTTTGAAAACACCGTTTAGCTGTTCAAAATCAAACTGTTATTGGATCTACACAGTCAAAATGTCGCCATCCTTTCCATCAGACTGCACATGTTTTGAAGTAAATAAACCTGTGGTCTAGCTCTAGTAGAGGTGCCATTCTTTCCATCAAATTGAACACTTCCAAACTAAAAAAAAAGCATGTGGTCTCGCTCTAGTAGATCCCCCTCCCCTCATGTTGTACACATCTCTAGTAAAGACTTTGCCCTGGCTTTCCTGTGCAGTGAGTGTCACTTAAAAATATTTTATTACAATGTTAAGGAAATTATGACATCAAAGTGTGTGAAATCTTTACAGGTTGTTTTTCAAAACTTCAATCAGGGGCACAAACCACTTCCATTTTCCACAGTTTTCACCCTATGACATTCAATTACATATCAGAACAATATTCAACAACACTGTAGATTTCATAAATACGTATATTTCAAACCCTATGACATTCAATTACATATCAGAACAATTCAACAAGACCGTAGATTTCATAAATACGTATATTTCAAAACACCCAAATATCAAGTTAGCACTGATTTTGAGCTGATGGGTCATATCTTCGTCTGTCAGAATCTAAACGCTACAATCGATAGCAGTATCATGTAGATACCCTGTGACAGAACACTACTGTTTTGAGGTTAGTATCAAAATAACCCTAATCCAAACAAAATGTTTATATCACAATTTGCATAGTGCCAAAACTCACAACACTGAGCACCATGCACTGAAGACCTTGTAACTGTATGTAGCATTTAACACTTTAGTGAATCATGAAATGAAGACCTTGTAACTGAATGTAGCATTTAACACTTTAGTGAATCATGAAATGAAGACCTTGTAACTGTATGTAGCATTTAACACTTTAGTGTATCATGAAATGAAGACCTTATAACTGTATGTAGCATTTAACACTTTGGTGTATCATGAAATGAAGACCTTGTAACTGAATGTAGCATTTAACACTTTGGTGTATCATGAAATGAAGACCTTGTAACTGAATGTAGCATTTAACACTTTGGTGTATCATGAAATGACCTTGTAACTGTATGTAGCATTTAACACTTTAGTGAATCATGAAATGAAGACCTTGTAACTGTATGTAGCATTTAACACTTTAGTGAATCATGAAATGAAGACCTTGTAACTGTATGTAGCATTTAACACTTTGGTGTATCATGAAATGAAGACCTTGTAACTGTATGTAGCATTTAACACTTTAGTGAATCATGAAATGAAGACCTTGTAACTGTATGTAGCATTTAACACTTTAGTGTATCATGAAATGAAGACCTTGTAACTGTATGTAGCATTTAACACTTTAGTGTATCATGAAATGAAGACCTTGTAACTGTATGTAGCATTTAACACTTTGGTGTATCATGAAATGAAGACCTTATAACTGTATGTAGCATTTAACACTTTAGTGAATCATGAAATGAAGACCTTGTAACTGTATGTAGCATTTAACACTTTAGTGTATCATGAAATGAAGACCTTGTAACTGAATGTAGCATTTAACACTTTGGTGTATCATGAAATGAAGACCTTGTAACTGTATGTAGCATTTAACACTTTAGTGTATCATGAAATGAAGACCTTGTAACTGAATGTAGCATTTAACACTTTAGTGTATCATGAAATGAAGACCTTGTAACTGTATGTAGCATTTAACATGTCAATGTATCATAAAATGAAGACTTTGTAACTGAATGTAGCATTTAACATGTCAATGTATCATAAATTGAAGACCTTGTAACTGAATGTAGCATTTAACACATCAGTGTATCATAAAATGAAGACCTTATAACTGAATGTAGCATTTAACACTTTAGTGTATCATAAAATGAAGACACTGTAACTGAATGTAGCATTTAACATTTTAGTGTATCATGACATGAAGACCTTGTAACTGAATGTAGCATTTAACACATCAGTGTATCATAAAATGAAGACCTTATAACTGAATGTAGCATTTAACACTTCAGTGTATCATAAAATGAAGACCTTGTAACTGAATGTAGCATTTAACACTTTAGTGTATCATGAAATGAATACCTTGTATCTGTACGTAGCATTTAACACTTCAGTGTATCATGAAATGAAGACCTTATAACTGAATGTAGCATTTAACACTTCAGTGTATCATAAAATGAAGACCTTGTGTCTGTATGTAGCATTTAACATTTTAGTGTATCATAAAATGAAGACCTTATAACTGAATGTAGCATTTAACACTTCAGTGTATCATAAACTGAAGACCTTGTAACTGAATGTAGCATTTAACCATCAGTGTATCATAAACTGAAGACCTTATAACTGAATGTAGCATTAAACACATCAGTGTATCATAAAATGAAGACCTTGTAACTGAATGTAGCATTTAACACATCAGGGTATCATAAATTGAAGACACTGTAACTGAATGTAGCATTTAACCATCAGTGTAATGCTGCACGTCACTTACCCAATGTCAGATCTCAGCCCCACGTAGCGCCTGTTACGGAATACCACAAGGAAAAAAGAAAAAGGAGGTGTTAACATCATGGAAATGTGCTACACAGAAAAACTCCAAGTAGGAAAGAAAGGCAAAGCATTTCAAATACACACCACAAAGTTTATCAAAATGAAACAGAACCACTGTTTAACGACAGTCACCAGCGCAAAGCCATCAAGTGCAAATTCTGCAATTATGCATTTAACACGCGGAGTCAATGTTAAAGAGATTGACTACCCATGTGATTAGATAAAAAAAAAAGAAATTACAGACAACTATGATGTTTTCCAACATGAGAAGGATGCGTAACACGCTTCCTATCCTCACTGTCCACTTACTGAATCTGAAAACTACAACTACAACTGAGACTTGCACCTGTTCATATACTTTGACACTACACACCTAATGCTGTATACAAACACCTTGTGCTAGAGCTCTGAAAACTACAACTACAACTGAGACTTGCACCTGTTCATATACTTGACACTACACACCTAATGCTGTATACAAACACCTTGTGCTAGAGCTCTGAAAACTACAACTACAACTGAGACTTGCACCTGTTCATATACTTTGACACTACACACCTATGCACCTGTTCATATACTTTGACGCTACACACCTAATGCTGTATACAAACACCTTGTGTTACAGCTCCTGCCCGCAGTCCCTATGCAGGCATGTAAATTCATACAAACTGACCTACCTAGCAAATGAAGCAGAATTTTACGTGTATGTGGCAGAATGGTTCAGACATTTGCCTCCAATAACTAAACTCGAGGTTCCAGGGTTCGCTCTCGTACAGGCCTCGACCGTTCTCCTCACTTAATCGGAAAGGGGATAAAAACCAATCAGACCATGTGCCTTCTGGCTGCGCACGCTAAAGATCCCACAGCAGTTGAAAATCATGAAGAGCAGGGCATTGCCCGGCTGCCTTGGTATAAAACATTGGAGAGATAGGTTGATTTCCTAGATCCCACCCCTTGAAGATCAATTAGCCTTGTTGCCTTTCTGAAGTCTTGGTAATAAATGTGAACATGAATATGAATTTTCCTAATCTTCCTTATCACTGATCTTCTTGCATCTGCCTCCATCAAGACTGTCTCGTTTGTTTTCTTTGCTGTCCATGGAACTGTCAACACTTCTCAGAAACCACATCACAGCTGCCTCAATCTTGCTCTGGCTTTGCTTGTTGACTGTCCATGCCTCACAACCGTATGGGTTCTATATAACATTCAAGAACTCTCTTCCTGATGTTAATTGATATGCATTTGTTGGCTAGAATGCTTTTCAACTTAATGAATATTGTTTTGGCTAGTCCAATTCTGCTGGCTATTTCTGATGTGCATCTGCCATCTGGTGAGATGATCGTTCCCAGATATTTAAACTTATCAACCTGACTCAAGGTTGTGCCGTTTGCTGTTATTTTGCATGACAGGATTTCTTGTTTTTTACTGATTACCATGACTTCAGTCTTCCTGCTGTTTAGCTCCAACCCTTTACTTTTGCTTTCTGTTTCTATTATATTCACAAGGTTTTGTAGGTCCCTTTCATTGGCTATGCAGTCAAAATTCATTAAAAGAGTGAGAGAGAGAGAGAGAGAGAGAGAGAGAGAGAGGAGAGAGAGAGAGAGAGAGAGAGAGAGGAGAGAGAAAGACACAGAGAGAGAATGATAGCCAGTGACCAATTTCAAAGCATGGCAAACATTGACAGGCCCAAGGGATTCAGAAGTTGTCCTTCAGTAGCAGTGACTGGCTTGTCTAATACTGTCATTACACAGTGGTCTCTATTTCCCCAAAGCCCATTTCACCACACAAAAGAAGCAAGTGCATCAAGATCAAGAAAAACAAGCAGCAGTTACGCATTGAACAGCTTCCACCACGTGCCACATAGTATCAGAAACATCACTGTTGTTCATCCACACTACCAAACCCAATCTCCAAGCATGTTTTAACCTTCTGACTCCCACACCCTGTCTACCAGCATCCTGAATTGTCACCCATGCCATTAAAGCAAAAACCTAACCCTCTGACTCCGTCATCCTATCCACCAGCTTCCTGCAGGAAGCTGGCAGATAGGGTGAGGGAAGTCAAAGGGTTAAGATTTTGCAGTTGGCGGATAGGGTGCAGGAGTCAAAGGGTTAACAGTGGCAGATGCCAATGTTCAAAATGTCAGCATTAACACAACACACGGCTTACGGCTCCCAGACCTGCCTGCAGTAAATTATCAGACCAAGTACAAAAGACTTGTAAACTTACTTGACAAAACAAAAACAAAACAAAAACAAACAAACAAACAAAAACATAAGTATTTAACTGGAAAAAAATAAAGAAAAAAGGACAACAAAAAGCATAATCGTTTACCATTCAAAACAAAACTACAGAATACAGTCTCCTCAGATGAGTGACCCTCGAGTCCAATTAGCATACAATAACATAATATGCAAAAATAAGACTCGCATAATCATTTGTCGTAAGAAAACAAAACTACAATCTCTTCAGATGAGTGACCTGTGAGTCCAGTTTGCATACAATGATACATACAATATGCAGATGTATTTCCCAGCAATGATCTAATAATCACTGCAATATTTCTGAGTTTTTATCAATCTCTCTTTATCCATGCAATGGGGGGAAAAAACCCCAGAGGCTTTGATACGTGGCATTAATGCAATCCTAGGCCACTGTTATCAAAACAGGAATCTTCCTCAAATATTTTTCAGAAATCAGTTTCGCATACTTTAATTCAATGTTGCAAATGAGGAATCTTCCTGAAATAATTTTTAGAAATCATTTTTGCATACTTTAATTCAATGTTGCAAATAAGGAATCTTCCTGAAATAATTTTTTAGAAATCAGTTTTGCATACTTTTCTTTAATGTCATATTCTATCAAAATAAGACATTTTCACTATGTTCAGCAGGTCTGGGTAGCCAAGTCAACGCCCAAAACCATGTTCAGTGACAAGGACATAGCGACTAGAGACAAGACCACTGCACACACTTCAGTACATCACTGTATCACAGCACACAGTAAAACAACAGCAGAACATGATCCTGTCCACTGTTCCTTAACCCCCTCCAAACCACAGTACAACAAACATCATCCTGTCCAGTTCCTTAACCCCTTCCCTGCCACAGTACAACAAACATGATCCTGTCCACTGTTCCTTAACCCCCTCCAAACCACAGTACAACAAACATCATCCTGTCCAGTTCCTTAACCCCTTCCCTGCCACAGTACAACAGAATGAATTCTGGCAATGCTGTGTGCCAGGGCAAAATCTGGCCTTCTTGGGTTGGTTCATTTATCTGATGACAAACCAATCCAAAACCCAAGACCAGGATCCCTTCAAACAAAACTGAGTCTTTCCTATTACAGAAAGACGATGAAATATTTGTATTGATGAACCTGCTACCATCCATTCATATCATAAGTGAAGAATCTACCATTTATGTTCTGGGTGTGACCTTAGCCTGGCTTGTGTAGCCTGTAGCCACAACAACTGAAATGTTCATGTCTGAAGTCTTCATCTGTTTGGCCAAACTCAAGTTAGCTAATAATCACAAGACAAACACATGAAAATCTTTAAAGGTAACATATCGGTGGACACACACACACACACACACACACACACACACACACACACACACACACACACACACACACATACACACGCACGCACGCATGCATGCACACGCACACACACACACACACACACACTCACTCACACACAATCACACACACACACACACACACACACACACACACACACAACACACACACACACACACACACACACACACACACACACACACAACACACACACACACAGAAATGTACAAGCAAACACACATACACAAAGAGAGACTTACACACAAACTCATCTCTGGAAAATCTAAATCATTCCCACTCCCCCTTTTTTTCAAATTCCAAACAACAGCTATAACTACACACAAAAAATACACGCACTAATCTTCCACTGACTCCCACAGCCTATAAAACAAAACCAGAAACCAAAACCGAAACAGCCAAAAAAGCAAAGGCCTCATTCTGTGCAAGAAAAGCATCACTCCCATTCACACAGTCAGCACACCACAGCCCCACAAGCACAGCACAAAGTGATGTTGTCCCTGTCTTCCCCACTCTACTGTACCACTTACTCGTCATGAGGGACTCTGCCAAACATATCCTCTTCCGGAGGGCCTCGGTAATCCTCCATGTCGCGGTCGCTGTAATAACCATCTGGGTCACGACGAGGTGGGGCAGAATAGAAGTTTTCTGCACACACACGCACGCATGCATGCACGCACACACGCATATGCACACACACACACACGCACACACATGCACGCATATGCACACACACACACACACACACATATATGTGCACACACACACACACAAGTGTGCGCACGCACACATACATGCACACTCACACATGTATACACACACACACACACGCATACATGTATACACACGCGTGCACACACACACACATGCGTACACACACACACACACACACACACACACACACACACACACACACACACACAGAGGATCTTTGTAAGCAGCACAACTTTCTGTACTCAACAACACAGCAAGAAAGACTCAGTGGCTAAGTTCTCTTTGTGTTTAAAGTGTTCACTCCTAAACAGCCTGGCCATGTAGGCAAGGTGAAAACTTATCAGTCAGCTAAATGTTCTATATCAAGTATTTAAACAAAAAAGAGAAAAAAATCAAACACCTGAACTGCTTTGCATCACAAAAAAATCAAAGAAAGTATCGATTTACACCTGTAATCAATGGCAAGAGAGGTCAAAAATGAATACTGTGTTCTGCTTACTTTCTCTTAGCTGTGAAGTATGAAATGGTGGCTGCAACTACTTTTTGGTGAATGCAACTATTAAACAAAATTGCGTTTAATGCGAGCGCTCAATCTTTCTTGCATAAGCAGTGATAATAATGAAATCCAAAACAAGTGTGACTGCCTGCGTTCAAGCAAACAGGAACCAGGAAAAAACACGAAAAAAGAATCAGAACACGTATATAATAAAACCTGACAAGATAGGCCCAAATTTTCAGCCAACTGGCCTTTGTCAAGCGTAAGATCACAAACAAACAAACACCAAATACAAAAATTAGGAGAAAAAAATCCAGTTGGCCGAAAATTTGCGCCTGTCTTGTCTGGTTGTATGAAATACGTGTTCTGATTCTTTTCTTGTTTTTTTTTTCTGGTTCCCGTTAGTGATCATAACACCAATACAAGATGACCTCCCGCTAGCACTCAATCTTTCTTGCATAAGCAGTGATTACAACACCAAATAACATGATCTCAAGATTTGGACATATCCTCCACATGAGTTCATGTGTCAACACTGTCTTTTCATATGTGTAAAAATTACTTTTGCTTGTTTGTTGTTGTCATTCTTCGTCATTGTATGTTAGATGTCCATTTATGGAGAAACAAAAAATGAATTCAGAAAGTTTTAAACAAAACAAACAAAAAACACCAAAGAACAAAAACCCATGTCCTCCACACTGTCAACTTACCATTTCTGTGCTGAGTTCTGGGAAACGTGCCTGGCAATGCAGGCCTTGGCGGGGCGTCCTGGTCATAGCCGTATCGGCCATCGAAGTGGGCAGGGCCTGCAGGAGGATACGCCCCTGGAGAAGGCTCCCTAGGGTACAGCTGCTCCTGCGACCGCATGCCAGGCCGATACAGGTTGATGTCTTCCTTGTCATGAGGTGGGCGAAATGTTGCATAACCTGCGCAACAAAGACAGTCAAGACTGGCTTGGGAACGGCTTGCAACAGGCCACACGACAACCAAATGAGGCAAGCGGCAGTATGTCTTCTCCCCCCCCCTCCATTATTACATTTAGGATCATCACACTCAGGGAGGTTACCTTTGTGCTCACCTTTCTTTTCTTTTTTTTGTTTTGTTCCATTTTCTACGCCACCTTAATGGCCACAGAAGCTGGAACAGTTTTTACAATGTGATGACAATGGTGTCGATGAGGATGATAATCATGATGCTATGGAGTTCCATGTAGGATTGAGACTGCGTGACAGGGCTGTACACTACCCTTACTATCATAATATATCCTGGCATCAACCAGGCCTGAGAGATACAGACACCTGCAGTGCTGGTC
Organism: Monoplex corrugatus; assembly: GCA_030674185.1. NCBI lineage: Eukaryota > Metazoa > Mollusca > Gastropoda > Littorinimorpha > Ranellidae > Monoplex > Monoplex corrugatus. The sequence continues at coordinate 34,283,576 of JAPXFY010000035.1, forward strand.
AGAAGATTTGAGCAACACCCTCTATGACGCATCCATGAAGTGGATGAGACTGAACTGTGTGGTCCCAGTCTTCCCAATGAGCCTATAGCACGCCCAACTCTGGGTAGAAGCTGGTTAGAGCTGAAAAATCCCACAATGATTTTTGAAGAGACTGATGGGGATTCGAACCCACAACCTTCCAGTTGGTAGTCCGTTGTGCTAACCACTACACCACGGCGACTGGTTGCAGTATGTTTTCTTAGAAGTCAATTGGTCCCTCCCACCCATCTCCCTGTTGTCACCCCCTACCCAGCAAAATCTGCACAAACCACATCGGTCACACACTGATTTCTAAACTCCACAAAACACGGCGAACAAATCTGAGATACTTTAGTTGGTCACTTTCTGCCGGCTACTAATAGCGCGCCCCTTCCCTTCCACTCCCCACACCCTTTTCACCCGTCCCTTTATCATTAGTGCGGGAGCACAAAGACGTGCTACACTGACGGACTTTGGTCAACCCTGCCTGGCTAAAAATAGCACACGCAGGCGAGGCCGGCTCGCAACTAAAGGGTGGCAGAATGGCTGGGAAAATGCAGCCGTGAAAAGCATTCTTTTCACATCCACACTAACGAACGCTTCAAATTCCTATGCTCTGTCTCTTGCCACCCAACCAACCCCCATCCCCACCACCACCACCATAACTACTACCACACCCACTCACCTTCGTCATCACGCAGACGGCTGGCAGAATGTCGCGACCTGTCATCAGAGTGCTGAGACTTGGAGACAATGAGTTGCAGTCTGTCCTTGGATCGGTCAATCAGTTTCCTGACCTCTCCTACCGACAGGCCTTCCAATGGTGTGTTGTTCACCTGACAGAACACACACAATACAGCAAAATTTAATCAAAATTCAGGGAGCGAAGCGTCACAGGCCTCAACAGCTTTCCAGATAGTCTATTTCAGAAAGAGAGTCTGCTCTCTGACTTGCAGAGTGTAATCAATGAATGTAGGAACGTCTCCTGTAACAGCCTTCTTGCTCATCGTCATCATCATCAGGTGCCCTGCCGCATGGCACTGGCGACCATCGACTTCCAACCATCTCTATCTCTCGTTGCCCCCAGCGCTCCCCCACCCTCTTCATCCCCAGCCACTCTGTAAGTCCGTCCAGCATTCTCTCCCTGGGTCTACCCGGTGCTCTCTTTCCCTCCAGCTTTCCTGTTGTGACCAGGTGCTCCAAATCCCCTTCCTCATAAAATGGCCTATAAATGTTGCTTGTCTTTTCCTAATCTTACTTATGAGTGATCTACTTGTGTCTGCCTCCATCAAGACTGTCTCGTTTGTTTTCTTTGCTGTCCATGGAACTCTCAACATTCTTCTGAGAAACCACATCTCGTCTGCCTCAACCTTACTCTGGCTTTGCTTGCTGACTGTCCACGCCTCGCATCCGTACAACAACAGTATTGGTTCTATATAACATTCAAGGTCTTCTTGCTATTCTGTAGTAAAAAGGCAAATGTGTGACCATTTACAGGCCCGCTTTTGTTAGATATAAAGATATATGTTTTCTCTTAACAGCCAGCACAATTACATTCCGTCAGGATCATTTTGGATTTTCTCCATCACACGGCATCAGTGATGTTAGTGCATGCGGAATTCACTCTGAGCATGGAGACATTATGCTGAGAAACTGAAAGTTAAAAATGAAATTTGTTTTCTGTTTTACTGTAAAATATACATGTTTTTACAACAACATTACAGGTTTTTTTGGTTTTGTTTTTTCAATTTTTCATATCGTTACCACCCAGATGAAAGAATGGAAACACACTTCTACATTTGCTGATGATGATGGAACAGAAGATAACAAGAAACAACTAATGGCACTGGGTACCAGAAGAAAAAGAAGAAATAAAAGAGGGCAGATACAGTCATGTGAGAGAAATGAAATGAAGTTAAATGACACTGGAAACAAAATGAACCTTTATTTTTCAACAGTATAGATATCAGTACAAAGGCCATCTTTCATACCTGCCATTACCAATCTACTGACTCTCTCTCTCTCTATATATATATATATATATCTAGATAGATAGATAGATAGATAGATAGACAGATAGATAGATAGATAGACAGACAGACAGACAGATAGATAGATAGATAGATAGATAGAGAGAGTGATAGATAATAGATAGACAGACAGATAGATAGATAGATAGATAGATAGACAGATAGATAGATAGACAGATAGATAGATAGATAGATAGATAGACAGATATATAGATAGATAGATAGATAGATAGATAGATAGATTGATAGACAGATAGATAGATAGATAGATAGATAGATAGATAGATAGACAGATCGATAGATAGACAGATAGATAGATAGATAGATAGATTGATAGACAGATAGATAGATAGATAGATAGATAGATAGACAGATAGATAGACAGACAGACAGACAGATAGATACACAGATAGATAGATAGATAGATAAATAGATAGATGGATAGATGGCACACACACACACACACACACACACACACATACACACAACACACACACACACACACACACACACACACACACACACACACACACACACACACACACACACACACACACACACACACAGAGTATACATACACACACCTTGAGAATGGTGTCTCCAATCTTCAAACCACCATCCTGTGCAGCCAGGGAGTCTGGCGTCACATCTTGAATAAAGAAACGACAACCCAGCACCAAGCCAAAGTCTGAAACACAACATTGAAACAATGACACCCAGTGAGGCACAGTGAAGAACACAAACATTAACCCTTTGAGCCCTAGCCCCCTGAGCCATACAATACACTATTCCTGGGCTCCTGAGCAGAGTGCACTGAAAATCTACCCCATCATAGTAATGCATGCATAAGAGACAAACTACTGACAAACAACCACAAAAAACAGTGTAAAAGTATTACAGAAAGGACTACCTTGAAGTTATCTCCAATACTCCACATCGGAATCGGAATCGTACAAAGCTTCGAGCACTTGCTCAGTGGTGAAAAAACGCTGGCGCTTATTTGCCTCACGAGAGGTCGAAGGTTGAGGAGTTGATCTTTTCATTGTGAAAACTGACAAAACGTACACCAAACTATCACAATGGAGGCTGCCATGTGCAAATTGAAGTGTTCTGCAGCGACTGGGAAAGAATTATTCTGATTGGATAATATAAAAATAGAGCGAGACCCGGCTGTTTGACCCACTGTGCTGTGGCGACGTACAGCATGCACTCGGAATACGGTCATACAAAGCGTTGCGACCTGTAGGTCGCATTCGGGCCCAGAGGGTTAACACTCAGTATCACAGACTTTTAACTAAAATCATGAAAGCATGAAGAACACAAACATTAACGCTCAGTATCACAGACTTTTAACTAAAATCATGAAAGCATGAAGAACACAAACATTAACACTCAGTATCACAGACTTTTAACTCAAATCATGAAAGCATGAAGAACACAAACATTAACACTCAGTATCACAGACTTTTAACTAAAATCATGAAAGCATGAAGAACACAAACATTAACACCCAGTATCACAGACTTTTAACTAAAATCATGAAAGCATGAAGAACACAAACATTAACGCTCAGTATCACAGACTTTTAACTAAAATCATGAAAGCATGAAGAACACAAACATTAACACCCAGTATCACAGACTTTTAACTAAAATCATGAAAGCATGAAGAACACAAACATTAACACTCAGTATCACAGACTTTTAACTAAAATCATGAAAGCATGAAGAACACAAACATTAACGCTCAGTATCACAGACTTTTAACTAAAATCATGAAAGCATGAAGAACACAAACATTAACGCTCAGTATCACAGACTTTTAACTAAAATCACGAAAGCAAACGAACAGAGAAAAAAATCTTGGGGCAGAGGACAACTACTTGCAGATTTACAGAACGGAATCTAAGCTCAAATAACAATCACTGCAATGTTTCTTATGTGACTGTGTGAGTCCCAGCCATCATTCAAAGTAATAAACAGAAAACATGCAGGGGGCATAACCCGAGTCTCCTATAAAAGCTTTGGGGGGAAAAAAGGTGTCAGGCCATTCAAATAATTTCCCCTTTTACACAAAAATCATTTAAAGACAAATAAGGATTTTGTACTTCTCAATGTCACTGTGACCACAAAAAAGCATCAAATGGAATTAAACCTGATGTAAAGCAAGGACGTTAGTAGAAGGTCAAAACAGCAAAAAACAGAATATAAGTTGACTATTCACGCAGTAGTCAAGTCGGTAAATATCTGACTTATTACTGTTGGTTAAAGCCCAGCCAACTGCTCACAGCCATATCAGGGCTATATATAGGCATCCTTCAGTCTCGGAAGACTATGGAGTTGCGCTCTTGGTGTTTATTCTGGTACAGCGTCGGGTGTGGCTTGCCAGTCCGACGCGGGAATGACAGTCCCTGTGGCAGAGGGCACAGATGAAGTCTGACGCTGGTCTGTCTGCCTGGGCTGCAGCCTTTCTTCTCATTCTCTTTCCCTCATGCTGCTGAGCGAGTGTCTCTTCGAACTTGGAGAGACCTTTCTGCACAGTCTGTCTCCAGGCTGACCGTTCAAGGGCTGTTGCTTCCCAGTTGTTCTTGTCGATGTTCAAGGCTTTTAGGTCCCTCTCGCACACGTCTTTGAATCGCAGCTGTGGTCTGCCTCTGGGACGTTTTCCCTGCACCAGTTCTCCGTAGAGGAGGTCTTTAGGGATCCGTCCGTCGTCCATGCGCACGGCATGGCCGAGCCAGTGCATACGTCTCTGTTTCAGCAGCATGTACATGCTGGTGCATCCAGCTCTTTTCAGGACATTGTTGTTTGGGACCTTGTCCTGCCAGGTGATGTTTAGAATGCGTCGGAGGCTACGCATGTGAAAAGCATTGAGCTTTTGCTCTTGTTGGGCACGCAAAGGGCTATAACCATTTAAAAAAACACCATACCTCACTGGAGGAAAAAAAAATAAACACCTAGATAAAAAAACTAAGTACACAGCAATGCATTTGTGCATACAATCAAAGGATATGTCCTTGGCGTTGACTGCTCTGTCCAATTTATCACACAAGGGGATTGAAAAAAACAACATATCTGAATACAGACATAAACACAATTTGGACACTGAAGCATATACAAAAATGGGCCTAAATTACCTAAAATTTCTTCCGCATATCACATTTTCCTAGAGCCAAAATTGCATTTAATACATGTACCCAATTATCAATCCTAAGAGAAAGTACGTAAGACTTTACGGAACACATACAGGTGAATGGACCAGCAAGGCGGAAAATGACAGGAAGAAATGACAGAAAGCAAAGGAACAAGGCAGAAACAAGGAGAAAGACAAAAAAGAGGAAATTTCTAGCACAAAATTTCCAGACAGTGGGGATACTATTTTCACTAAAAGAGACTGCAGCACCCCACAGAAGACCCCTCTCTGGTAAAAATGAAAAAAATCTGCCAAAATGTACACCCTTCTCCAGGTATAAAATGAAACAATCTACCATTTTTCACACAAAAAAGGTGACACAAAACAAAGGAGTGGGGTGGAGGTGATCCTTACCGTCCTTTCTGTTCTTCTTGATCAGAGTGACCCGAAGGGGCGGACTCTCTTTCTCCAGTGCTGCTGGCATGACCACACGTCTCCGCACCACCTGCAACAACACGCTTGATCAGCACACTACACATCAACACCTGCAACAACACGCTTGATCAGCACACTACACAGCAACACCTGCAACAACACGCTTGATCAGCACACTACACAGCAACACCTGCAACAACACGCTTGATCAGCACACTTCACAGCAACACCTGTAACAACATGCTTGATCAGCACACTTCACAGCAACACCTGCAACAACACGCTTGATCAGCACACTTCATGGCAACACCTGCAACAACACGCTTGATCAGCACACTTCACAGCAACACCTGTAACAACACGCTTGATCAGCACACTTCACAGCAACACCTGCAACAACACGCTTGATCAGCACACTTCATGGCAACACTGCAACAACATGCTTGATCAGCACACTTCACAGCAACACTTGCAACAACACGCTTGATCAGCACACTACACAGCAACACCTGCAACAACATGCTTGATCAGCACACTTCATGGCAACACCTGCAACAACACGCTTGATCAGCACACTTCACAGCAACACCTGCAACAACACGTTTGATCAGCACACTTCACGGCAACACCTGCAACAACACACTTGATCAGCACACTTCACAGCAACACCTGCAACAACACGCTTGATCAGCACACTACACAGCAACACCTGCAACAACACGCTTGATCAGCACACTACACAGCAACACCTGCAACAACACGCTTGATCAGCACACTACACATCAACACCTGCAACAACACGCTTGATCAGCACACTACACAGCAACACCTGCAACAACACGCTTGATCAGCACACTTCACAGCAACACCTGTCAGTCACATCATTCTTGACGTCCAAAACAAGTGCGACTGACGGAACCCGTCGCCGTGGTGTAGCGGTGAACGCAACTGACTACTGACTGGAAGCTTGTGGGTTCGAATCCCCATCAGTCCCTTCAAAAATTACTGTGGGATTTTCGGTTCTAACCGGCTCCTACTCAGAGCTGGGCGTGCTATGGGCTCATTGGGAAGACTGGGACCACACAGTCGAGTCTCACCCACTTCACGGATGCGTAATTGAGGGTGTCTCTCACATTTTCTGACCGACACCGCAGGCATCTGTATCTCTCGGGCCTGGTTGACGCCAGGATATATTATGATAGTAAGCGTAGAGTACAACCCTGTCACGCAGTCTCAATCCTAGATGGAACTCCATAGCATCATCCTCATCAACATCATCATCATTGCACTGTAAAAAACTGATCTAGCTTCTATGGCCATTAAAGTGGTGTAGAAAATGGGACCAAAAAAAAAGGTGAGAATGTGAGAGACACCCTCAATTACGCATCCGTGAAGTGGGTGAGACTCGACTGTGTGGTCCCAGTCTTCCCAATGAGCCCATAGCACGCCCAGCTCAAAAAAATTTTTTTTAAAGTGTGACTGACTGCGTTCATGCAAACAGGAACCAGGAAAAAACACGAAAAAGAATAAGAACATGTATTTAATACAACAAGACAAGACAGGCGCAAATTTTCGGCGAGCTGACCTTTGTCAAGCCTAAGATCACAAACAAACACCAAATACAAAATTAGGAGCAGCAGGGAAGTTTCGGTCTTTTTCTCCTAATTTTTGTATCTGGTGTTTGTTTGTTTGTTTGTGAACTTACGCTCGACAAAGGCCAGCTGGCCGAAAATTTGCGCCCGTCTTGTCTTGTTGTATTAATAAATACATGTTCTTTTTCTTTTTTTGTGTTTTTTCCTGGTCCTTTATCGTTCTTCATGGTAGCTGATGTTGCATGTCCCATCAGCTGTCTCCATCCCCTTCTGTCTGCAGTCCTTCTGTAGATTTCATCTTTCAGCAACTTCATCCACTTGGCTGTGTTCTCTACATAGGAAGTCGGCGGTCTTCCTTGTCGTCTCTTGCCCTCCATTTACACTTCACGTGATAAAGAGTTAACCCATTCAGGACAATGCTATCCAGCCCTCTGACTCCCACACCCTATCCACCAACTGCAATAACTTAATCCTTTGACTTCCTGCAGGAAGCTGGTGGACAGCATGAGAGAGTCAAAGGGTTAAGATTTCACTTTGCTAGCATGGTTCAAAATGCAGACAGCTGGTGGACAGGGTGTGGGAGTCAAAGGGTTAAGATTTCACTTTGCTAGAATGGTTCAAAACGCAGACAGCTGGTGGACAGGGTGTGGGAGTCAAAGGGTTAAGATTTCACTTTGCTAGCATGGTTCACAATGCAGACAGCTGGTGGACAGCGTGAGAGAGTCAAAGGGTTAAGATTTCACTTTGCTAGCATGGTTCAAAATGCAGACAGCTGGTGGACAGGGTGAGAGAGTCAAAGGGTTAAGATTTCACTTTGCTAGCATGGTTCAAAATGCAGACAGCTGGTGGACAGGGTGTGGGAGTCAAAGGGTTAACATTTCACTTTGCTAGCATGGTTCAAAATGCAGACAGCTGGTGGACAGGGTGTGGGAGTCAAAGGGTTAAGATTTCACTTTGCTAGCATGGTTCAAAACGCAGACAGGTGGTGGACAGGGTGTGGGAGTCAAAGGGTTAAAGACAACAGCACTACTGCCTAAGGATGCCAAGAAAAATTAGACAACACCACTGTGCTTTTATTTGTGGACAGATGTGTCTAAAATCTGGCATGCTGAAAGAGAATATCAAGCTTTGGTTTGGTGAAGTCAGAATTTCTGTTGATGGCCATACCGGAAAAAGACAATTTTGTAAACGCTCTCACATATCACTATGACCAATTCACTGTTGATTTCTTTCTTAAAATTGTCAACACTGAGGACAGAATCTGATTCATTTAGCTCCTTGTCATTGTCACCATCCATGAAAAGTTCATGAAGAACTGCCTTGCACATAAATGAGACACTCCCAACAGTTTCAGAGCAAAAATTCACAGAAAGACTGCCAAGTGCAATTCACACAGGCCGAAGACTGGAAAAAGGGAAGTAACTTGATAAGCACAGACTGGATTGAGAAGCAGTAGCTACAGAAATGTTTGGGACTCAAAAGTTTTCAGTACAACTAATAAACTCAGAAGATGGTGCTCAGTGACGCGACGCTATTCCAAGTTGTCTTGGAATTCATCTGCAATGAACTAAATTTATTTTGTAGACAGAAAAATAAACAACAAAGAATGTCTCATCACCATGAGGTTGCAGGGGAGTGAGATAATAATAATAATAATAATTACAATATTTATATAGCGCAAAATCTTGATAAAATCAAATCTAAGCGCTGAAACAGACACACACACACGCACGCAAGCACACACACGAACGCACGCACACACACGCACTCACGCACACACACACACGCACACGGCTATGGAAGATGAAAGAGATGGAAGAGATCTCAACTTTTCCCAGGACTAGCCTTGCAAGAGCAGTGACTATCTCTTCTCTCTTGCTGCTTTACTGTCCCTCTGCCTGAAGGTACCCACAGGGCTGGGTAGACAGGAGGTGCACATACACAGTTCTCAAACCAGACTTGAATCCGCACAGACTTAAAGTCCAAGGCACGTAGCGCCTGAGTCTGCTAGGAGAATCCAGGAGACCAGAAAGTGTTGAAATTTTAAGATCAAAATCTAAAACAAGTGTGACTGCCCACACAGGAACAAGAAAAAACACGACAGCTGGCACATTCTGGAGGCAAAACAGGAGTCTGATTTACAGGGAAATCAATTTTACCTCAGATTTGCACCTCTACTACAATTTGCATGTTTTTTAAGGGCAAAGTTTACAGAAAAAAAACAAGTTAGAAAAAACAACATGTACTGCAAGTGCGTGAGAAAAACAGTCTGTCTGTTTTTGTGTGTACAATGTGTGTGTGTGTGTGTGTGTGTGTGTGTGTGTGTGTGTGTGTGTGTGTGTGTGTGTGTGTGCGTGCGTGCGTGCGTGCGTGCGTGCGTGCGTGCGTGCGTGCGTGCGTGTGTGTGTGCGTGCGTGTGTGTGTGCGTGCGTGCATGCATGCGTGTGCGCATGTGTGTGTGTGCATGTGTGTTCATGTACGTGTTAGATATCAATTCTAATTCCATGAGATTAGCGAACATGATGAGATGTTCACACTTACACTCTAAACGACAAGTTTCAGCTTGATTCTTTGCTGAAGTCTTTCCATGATGATCTCCTGAATTCCTTCCTGAACTCTATACAGGACTTAGACAACAGCTCAAAAATGCCATCAGCGCTCAATATAAATGATGACATGAGCATCAAGATACCCGTAACATTTTCACTTGCTAACTTTTCATGATTTTTCCCCTTGAGATATATATCACATCGATCAATCTCCTTTCATTTCTTTTTTTTTTTTTTTTTTTCAGAAAAAATAAGTGTGGAGGAGAGTGTTCATATATCAACTGGACAGAAAGAGAGTGTGTGTGTGTGTGTGTGTGTGTGTGTGTGTGTGTGTGTGTGTGTGTGTGTGTGTGTGTGTGTGTGTGTGTGTGTGTGTGTGTGTGTGTGTGTGTGTGCATGCGTGCGTGCGTGCATGCGCGTGTGTTTGTGTGTGTGTGTGTGTGTGTGTATGTGTGTGTGTGTGTGTGTCTGTGTGTCTGTGTGGTCTGTGTCTGCGTGTGTGTGTGAGTGTGTGTGCGTGTGTGCGTGCGTGCGTGCGTGTGTGCGTGCATGTGTGCAAGTGAGAGAGAGAGAGACAAAACTGAGTTAACAAGATTTTCTTCACTGTTTCTTTATTAATTTGAGGCCAAAAGTGTGGACCGTTGAGGAGTTGCAACTGCATAAGCTTGGATGTCGTGGCACCCAGGTAAAGGTCACATTGACCCAAAAAGTGGCCAAAATTAGCACTTCTTCTCTTAGTCTCAGGCACTTCCAACAATAATTATATTGTTTTTACACTGTTCCAACAGTCTACCACTGATCTTGATGCACATCAAGCCTATTTCAACTAAAGCCTTGACAAAGTCACAGTGACCATGATAAATACAAAACGAAGACATTTTTGGCAATAATTTCTACAAAAAAACAGACTGTTAGAATGGCTTGGCCATCTTGAATTCTACAGCATTTACATGAGCAAGGTCCCTATCTCAAAGGTCTATGACCAAGACAGAATCAACATGATTGTCCTCTCTTCCCAGACAGAGCACCAGGGAACAACTCACCAAACGAACACTGTCCCCGCTATTCTTCAGAACTTGTATGGCCATAGAATGACTGACATTTTCCAGTGAGACATCATTGACGCTGATGATGCGATCGTTCAACCTGCAACAACACACAATGGTTATCATTTAAACAGAGAATGATGGCATAGATCATGTGCACTTTGATCTGGCCTGGAGGGAGATGGTGGTGTCTAAGTATGCAGCGGCCAACACCGAACCCAGTGATGCCAACAGGTAAGACAGGTGAGTGGCACAGAAACTAGATTAACCCTCTGACTCTGCACCCTGTCCACAAACATCCTGCATTGTCTAGATTAACCCTTTGACTCCCGCACCCTGTCCACAAACATCCTGCACAGTCAACCATGCCAGCAAAGCAGAAACTTAACCCTTTGATTCCCTCACCCTATCCTTCAGCTTTATACAGGAAGCTGGTGGATATGGTGATGGAGTCAAAGGGTTAAGTTTCTGCAATTGGTGGATACGGTGTGAGAGTCAAAGATCTAAATGGAGAGTGGTGGCATAGATCATGTGCACTTTGATCTGGCCTGGAGGGAAATGGCAGTGCCTAAGTATGCTGCAGCCAACACCGAACCCGGTGATGCCAACAGGAGAGACAGGTGAGTGGCACAGAAACTAGATTAACCCTTTGACTCCCGCACCCTGTCCACAAGCATCCTGCATTGTCTAGATTAACCCTTTGACTCCCGCACCCTGTCCACAAACATATTGCATTGTCAACCATGCTAGCAAAGCAAAAACTTAACCCTTTAATTCCCTCACCCTATCCACTAGCTTCCTGCAAGAAGCTGGTGGACAGGGTGAGGGAATCAAAGGGTTTAAGTTTTAGCTGTTGATAGATGGGGGGCAGGGGGAGTCAAAGAGTTAAGGTCAATGCTGTCCCATAACCTGTGCTGTCATTATGGAGAAAGGTGTTGGAAGATCTCAGCCTCTTTCAGGGCCAACACTTCAACAGTGAAGTCCATCACTTCTCCCTCACTGCTGCACTTTCCATACAGACATCAGGGCCAACACTTCAACAGTGAAGTCCATCACTTCTCCCTCACTGCTGCACTTTCCATACAGACAGACATCAGGGCCAACACTTCAACAGTGAAGTCCATCACTTCTCCCTCAATGCTGCACTTTCCATACAGACATCAGGGCCAACACTTCAACAGTGAAGTCCATCACTTCTCCCTCACTGCTGCACTTTCCATACAGACATCAGGGCCAACACTTCAACAGTGAAGTCCATCACTTCTCCCTCACTGCTGCACTTTCCATACAGACATCAGGGCCAACACTTCAACAGTGAAGTCCATCACTTCTCCCTCACTGCTGCACTTTCCATACAGACAGACATCAGGGCCAACACTTCAACAGTGAAGTCCATCACTTCTCCCTCACTGCTGCACTTTCCATACAGACAGACATCAGGGCCAACACTTCAACAGTGAAGTCCATCACTTCTCCCTCAATGCTGCACTTTCCATACAGACATCAGGGCCAACACTTCAACAGTGAAGTCCATCACTTCTCCCTCACTGCTGCACTTTCCATACAGACATCAGGGCCAACACTTCAACAGTGAAGTCCATCACTTCTGCCTCACTGCTGCACTTTCCATACAGACAGACAAGTACCTACTGCCGACAGGGTTGACCTGTGAACCAGTGTAACTAAACCGACACGAGTTACACAGTGGACACCTCCCATTTCTTTCATCTTTATAAATCAAGATGTAAACCCAACATATGCTGCTTTGCAAATCATAGACACTGTAGACAGTCATCATCATCATCGTCAGGTGCCCTGCCGCATGGCGTTGGCGATCATGGACTTCCATCTGTCTCTATCTCTCGTTGCCCCTAGCATCTCCCCAACCCTCCTCATCCCCAGCCACTCTGCAAGTCTGTCCAGCATTTTCTCCCTGGGCCTACCCAGTGCTCTCTTTCCCTCCAGCTTTCCCGTTGTCACCAGGTGCTCCAAATCCCCCTTCCTCATAAAATGGCCTATAAATGTTGCCTGTCTTTTCCTAATCTTCCTTATGAGTGATCTACTTGTGTCTGCCTCCATCAAGACTGTCTCGTTTGTTTTCTTTGCTGTCCATGGAACTCTCAACATTCTTCTTAGAAACCACATCTCGGCTGCCTCAATCTTGTTCTGGCTTTGTTTGTTGACTGTCCACGCTTCGCATCCGTACAACAGTATTGGTTCTATATAACATTCAAGAACTCTCTTCCTGATGTTAATTGACAGGCATTTGTTGGTAAGAATGCTTGTCATCTTCTTGAATGCTGTTTTGGCTTGGCCGATTCTGCCGGCTATTTCTGATGTGCATCTGCCTGTAGACAGTAGACAGCTGAAATATTAAACAAACAAGTGACATACAAGAACACAACAAGTGGACACCTTAACCAATGTAATTTTAGGTTGATGACTTTTCTGCAAAAACAGCGGCAGTATACCTTCACAGTTACCAATGTTACTATAAACATTTTGACCTTTAACCCTTTCACTACCGCATCCTCTCCATCAACTGCAAAAACTTAACCCACCAACTTCAAAAACTTAACCCTTTGATTCCCTCACCCTATCCACCAGCTTCCTGCAGGAAGCTGGTGGATAGGGTGAGGGAATCAAAGGGTTAAGTTTTTGCTTTGCTAGAATGGTTGGCAATACAGGATGCTGGTGGATAAGGCGCGGCAGTCAATGGGTTAAAGAAATCTGACCACAAACAGACTTTGCACTAATTTGGAAACAATCCATCAAGAAATAGCTCTCAGTTGGTTTTAATGAAAGGTCGAGTAAAAAAAAATTTTTTAAAAAAGACTAAAATTCCTCTTATTTACAAACATATAAAGTAGGAGTTGTTTTTAGCTCAATTTAGGAATATGTTTTAGTGCAGAACTTGTTCTCTGACTGAGAAATCGGTTTTATTTGGGGTAGTTCTAGTTACCTTGCACTTATGCACAAAATTATACTTCAACTGTCTAAAGTCTTTGTTTTTTTTCTCCATTCATCAAAACTAAACACAACATAAGCGTTTAATCAAAAAGCATATGTAAAATAATATAGAATAATGCTGAAAATGGCCATGCAGGGAGGGATTCACATGTACCTGAGAACTTCAAGAAGATGGGAAAACACTCATGGTAGGGTACAGTAGGAAATAATTTTCAAAAATCGTAGTACAAGTAAGTTAATCCTTTGACTCCCATACTCTACTCACCAACCACAAAAACTTAACCTTTTCACTTACTCACCCTATCCACCAGCTTCCTGCAGGAAGCAGGTGGATAGGGTGAAGGAGTCAAAGGGTTAAGTTTTTGCTTTGGTAGCATGGCAGACAATGTGGACAAGGTGCAAGAGTCAAAGGGTTAAAAAAAAAAAAAAAAAGAGGAGAATGAAAAAGAGGGAGGCATGCACTCTTATCAGGGACTGCAGCATAAAAAAATCATGAAACTTACTGGAGTTTTCCCTCAGCGGGGCCGGCCTTCAGGACGTCAGATATGGCAATGGAGGGGTCGCCACTGGCAAAATGAGGACTGTCGTGACCGCCACTCACAGCAATACCAAAACCGTAATTTGCCACCTGGACATCAAAAGCGCATCATGTACTCAGAAAACAAACACACACACACACACACACACACACACACACACACACACACACACACACACAAACACACACACACACATACACACACACACAACACACACACACACACACACACACACACACACACACACACACACACACACACACGCAGAGCCATTCAAGCATGTGTATACTCACATATGAAAAAAAAAAAGCATCAATCACACACAACACATACACAATACAATGTTCATAACAGCTTGTTTTAGCCATGATAATCCTTAGCTCCTGCAAGGGTTCAGGGGTAGAAACAGCTGAAAACAAAAAAGTGGGGGTGGGGTGGAGTGAGGGGGAATCTAGGGGTCAAGAGGCATGCTTCCCCTAAAAAAAAATTTTAACAAAATAAAATCTGTGCAGTCTGGCACATTTTCAGGCATCAAATCAGACATTTTAAGTGCTTAAAGAGATATTTCCGCACTATTACACAAACACATATTAAATCACAAATTATACTCATCATACTTATTCTATTTGAGAGAAAGAAGCTGGATACAGATTTTCCACGGAAAGGGCCCATGAAATCTAGAGGAAATTTATTTTTTCTGCCGTGGAAATTGACTGATGCAAGGAGAATTTACACCCCTGAAGGGTTATTGCTATTGTTATTGTTATTATTGTTGTTATTGTTATTCTTGTTTAAAGCCCAGCCAACTACGTAGAGCCATATCAGTGCTATAACCATTTCAAAACATACACACTACATCAACAGGGAAAAAAAAAAAAATTAAGTACACATATCAATGCATTTGCCCACATAATCTAAGGAGATGTCCCTGGTATTGACCACTCTGTTCAATTTATTGCACAGGGGATTTAAAAAACATACCTGAATACAAATTTAAACATAACTAAGGACACTTAAACATATAATGGGCCTAAGTTACCTAAAACTGCTTCCACATATCTCATGTCCCTAGAACCAAAAATACACTTAACACATGTACTCAATTATCAATCCTAAGAGAAAGTATGTAAGACTTTATCGAACACATACAAGTGAATGGACCAGCAAGGCAGAAAATGATAGGAAGAAATGACAGAAAGTAAAGGAGGGAGAAATTATAAAGACTTAAGACTAACACTGGCCCGATTTCAAGACATTATTCCTTCACAGAGCAGGTTGTGAGAGAAGCAGATACTAAACACATGGGAACAAAAATTCGCGTCAGAAACATTACATTACAAATCTACGACAGGCTGATGATACAGCACTGATGTCGGACAATATTATTAGCATGAAAAGAATTCTGTACACAGTAGATGCAGCAGCAAGAAGGCAGGTCTAATCTAGGACAATATATTAACATGAAAGAATCTGTACACAGTAGATGCAGCAGGCAGAGGCAGGTCTGAATCTAGGACAATATTATTAGCATGAAAAGAATTCTGTACACAGTAGATGCAGCAGGCAAGAAGGCAGGTCTAAATCTAGGACAATATTATTAGCATGAAAAGAATCTGTACCATAGATGCAGCAGGCAAGAAGGCAGTCTAAATCTAGGACAATATATTAGCATGAAAGAATCTGTACACAGTAGACGCAGCAGGCAAGAAGACAGTCTAAATCTAATCATCAACAATACAAAGGTAATGCATCTAGAGAAGAAGAAAGTCAACTATTCATCATCATCAGGTGCCCTGCCGCATGGCGTTGGCGACCATGGACTTTCATCCATCTCTATCTCTCGTTGCCCCTAGCATCAAACATACTGAGACATTCAAATCAACACAACTGTATTACGAAATATGAGTGATTTTAAATACCTGTGCTCAGTTAAAAGCTCATGACGGCACCTGCACTAAAGACATTATTAAAATCAGGGCTTAAAACAGGAGGAGGAAAACAACACTGAAACTAGGGAGGTCCGGGGGGCAAATCAGGGGCCATAACTTACGAGCCATTGCTATGAATGCTTGCAAGCCGATCACGGATCAACAAACCGAAATCGCGGAATTCCGCCCAGACCGGTACGTTTTAAGCCCTGTAAAATACGAGCAGGAATGGCCAAAACAGAAAATGATCCAACATCTGGAAAGACAGAAGCATAGCAAGAACCCTGAAGATCAAAATTCTAAAATGTCTGATCTGGCCAGTGGTGCTTTATCACACTGAACACTGGACATACAGAAAAACAGATGGAATAAGACTGAAGCAGCAGAGGCGCAGTTCTACAGGCGGCTTCTTAAGAGTCAAATGGACCAATAAAAGAACAACTGAAAGCATTAATTTAGAACGAAAAGAACAACTGAAAGCATTAATTTAGAACGAAAAGAACAAATGAAAGCATTAATTTAGAACGAACAGAACAAATGAAAGCATTAATTTAGAACGAACAGAACAAATGAAAGCATTAATTTAGAACGAAAAGAACAAATGAAAGCATTAATTTACAATGAACAGAACAAATGAAAGCATTAATTTAGAATGAAAAGAACAAATGAAAGCATTAATCTAGAACAAAAAGAACAAATGAAAGCATTAATTAAGAACGAACAGAACAAATGAAAGCATTAATTAAGAACGAAAAGAACAAATGAAAGCATTAATTTAGAACGAAAAGAACAAATGAAAGCATTAATTTAGAACGAAAAGAACAAATGAAAGCATTAATTTAGAACGAAAAGAACAAATGAAAGCATTAATTTAGAATGAACAGAACAAATGAAAGCATTAATTTAGAACGAAAAGAACAAACGAAAGCATTAATTTAGAATGAACAGAACAAATGAAAGCATTAATTTAGAACGAACAGAACAAATCAAAGCATTAATTTAGAACGAACAGAACAAATGAAAGCATTAATTTAGAACGAACAGAACAAATCAAAGCATTAATTTAGAACGAACAGAACAAATGAAAGCATTAATTTAGAATGAAAAGAACAAATGAAAGCATTAATTTAGAACGAAAAGAACAAATGAAAGCATTAATTTAGAACGAAAAGAACAAATGAAAGCATTAATTTAGAACGAAAAGAACAAATGAAAGCATTAATTTAGAACGAAAAGAACAAATGAAAGCATTAATTTAGAACGAAAAGAACAAATGAAAG
>JAPXFY010000035.1:34303594-34311094 GCA_030674185.1 Monoplex corrugatus
AACCACGATCATAATGATGATGATGATGCTGATAGAGAAGAAGAAAAAGGTGGTGGTGGTGGTGGTGGTGGTGATGATGATGACTGTTATCATTATTATTGCTATTTTTGTTTAAAGCCCAGCTAATTGCGTAAAGCCATATCTGGAGTATAATCCATTTCAAGACATACACCATACTTCAACGGGGGGGGGGGGGGGGGGAACAGGAAAAGAAAATGAAGTACACATATCAATGCATTCACGCACATACTCTAAGGAAATGCCCCTCGGCACTGACCACTCTGTCCAATTTATCACACAGGGGATTTAACCCTTTGACTCCCACACCCTATCCACCAACTTCAAAAACTTTAACCCTTTGACTCTCTCACCCTATCTACTACCAGCTTCCTCCAGGAAGCTGGTGGATAGAGTGAGGGAGTCAAAGGGTTAAGTTTCTGCTTTGCTAGCATGGCTGACAAGGCAGGATGCTGGTAGACAGGGTGCAGGTGTGAAAGGGTTAAAAAAAACATAACCTGAATACAAATTTAAACGTAACTAAGGACATTAAAACATATAAAAACAGGCCTTAATTACCTAAAATGGCTTTTGCATATCTTCATTTCCCTAGAACCAAAACTGCACTTAACACATGTACCCAGTTATCAATCCAAAGAGGAAGTACGTAAGACTTTATTGAACACATACAGGTGAATGGACCAGCAAGGCAGAAAATGACAGGAAGAAATGACAGAAAGCAAAGGAGGAAGAAAGCAACAAAGAGAGTGACAGAAAAGAGGAAATTCCTAGCACAGAATTTCCAGATGGGGATACTATTTATACTGAAAGAGCCCCCGGCATCCTCATGGAGGTAATGATGATAGTGATGATGATGATGGAGAAGATGATGAAGAAGAAAAAGAAGACAACAATGATGATGATGATGATGATGATGATGATGATGATGATGATGATGAATTTATAGCACCTGTTTATCTAAATAGGCAAGACAATTCCAGCTTCTATTCCAAAGATTTTTGTCTTCTCTCCACTGGGCCTGCTGTATGGTCTGAGTGCTAGTCTTTCAGATCTGACAATAAACCAAGGTCTAGCATGTGCTTAGCACAGGTAAAAGATCTCACGGCAGCAAAAAGGATGTCTCTACCAAGTTCTTTAGAAAAACCCATTCTGATAGGTATACAAAAAGAAGGGGGGGGGGAAGTGATGCAGGCACTATGGCAACATGTTTTGCACAAGGAGAGCAACACATATTTTCATGTAAAAAGACTCTCATGTGACAAAGTAAAATCCAATCCAAGTGTCAACCATTCATGCAATGATATGGAAAAGTTTGTTAATACCAAACAGAAATCTCTCTACTAACGCTGAAAAGTGAAGAGCTAGTAACACACACACACCCCTCTCTCTCTCTCTTCACCACACACACACACACACAATATTCACAACACACACACACACAACACCACTCCCTCCTCTCTCTCTCTCTCTCACACACACACACACACACACACACACACACACAACAAGCAAGCACCACCCAAGCACCCACACACGCACCCACACGCATCCACACATGCACACACACACAACTCACACAAGCAAGCACGCACCAAGCACCCACACACGCACCCATCCACACATGCATACACACAACTCACTTATAAACCATGTCATTTCTAGAACGTTTCTGTCTTCTCACCCAAAAGAAGAGAGGTCCATTAGAACGTGACAACGAGCGAGAGAACGCATGTCCCTGGACCTGCTGGAGCGATGGGTTCTAGACGATTTACGGGATCTCGAGGAATGACGCCTTTCTTCCCGAGCGACAGGCATGATGAGGTGGTTTTCACACTTGTACTGACGAGTCTTGGATTAAAAATAATACTGGTTGCCAAGGAAACACTCTGGACTCCCCTATAATCACACTAATTGCATGCTGTTTCGAATGGAACTTGTTCTTGTAGAAACTGATTTATACAAATTTGTTCTCGAAGAAACTGATTTATACAAACAATCTTATTAACAGGAAACAGTCACTCACTTCTCAATGTTTCTGATATGATCCACATTCTGACAACAAACCTTGTGGGCTTTCAAATCAATGGTTCTTGTCTTACTGTCAACAATCACTCAGCTATCTTGTCTTGTCAAGCATCCAGTAACTGCCGTAGAGTGTCGGGTTGACACAGCATCCAGTAAACTGCCGGTAGCAGGTGCTCAGGTTTCACTGATATTTATGAACAAGCTGCTGAAACTGAACACGTTCAAACCAGATTCATGCCAGGCCAGGCCAGCCGCTTTTACTTAATCACTGTTATTAAACCTGAGACAGAATTCAGTGTACTGGTTACTTGTTTCTGTTTCCAAACAAGTGTGACTGCCCGCGTTCAAGCAAACAGGAACCAGAAAAAACACGAAAGAAGAATAAGAACGCGTATTTAATACAACAAAACAAGACAGGCGCAAATTTTTGGCCAATGTCAAGCATAAGATCACAAACAACAAACAAAACAAACACCAGATACACAAATTAGGAGAAAAAGACTGAAACTTTCCTTTTCTCACACTGGACCGAGCAGCAGGGAAGTTTCAGTCTTTTTCTCCTAATTTTTGATCTGGTGTTTGTTTGTTTGCAATCTTACGCTTGACAAAGGCCAGTTGGCCGAAAATTTGCGTCTGTCTTGTTTTGTTGTATTAAATACGCGTTCGTATTCTTCTTTCGTGTGTTTTCTGTTTGTCACTGCTTCAAAGGGACTGGGAGACAGAAGGCAGGTGAATGTCTTTTAACCCTTTTGACTCCTGCACTCTGTCCATTGACTGCAAAAACTTAACCTTTTGACTCCTCACCCTATCCACCAGCTTCCTGCAGAAAGCTGGTGGATAGGGTCAGGGAGTCAAAGGGTTCAGTTTTTGCTTTGCTAGCATGATTGACAGTGCAGAAAGCTGGTGGACAGGGTGCAAGAGTCAAAGGGTTAAGTAATTTACCATGAATGAAATGTACATTTGTTTTTTTTATCTCTATACTTGAAACTATTTTCATGCGCTCTCTCTCTCTCTCTCTCTCTCTCTCTCTCTCTCTCTCTCTCTCTCTCTCTCTCTCTCTCTCTCTCTCTCTCTCTCTCTTTCTTCTTGTTCTTCTTCTTTTGGTAATTTTCTTTGTTTTCTATCCTTTTTTTTTTTTTCGTTTCCTTCCTATTTCTCTTTTTATTTTTTAACTCTTATAAATCCTTTCTCAGTCTGGACAGAACATAAGTCACAGTAGCAAGTCAGAAATTACTTAATCACAAATGAGTTACCGGATCATCAAAAACCCAAACATCTTTTATCAGACGGAAATATCACTTGCAGAGCAGAGTTTCTTCTTTGGCATCAATTCCACCTAAGGAATCATCTGCAAGTCATTCAGTGTCCTTAAAACCACGCAAGACAATTTCAGGATATTGTCTTTCAATCCCCAAAGACAGCACTTTTAGAACAAACCGGTTTCAAGAAGAAAGAAGAATTACATGGTCACTCTATTACCTATTTTATGCATCAATAATCTGTTACCTATTTTATGCATCAATAATCTGTTACCTATTTTATGGCATCAATATGTTACCTATTTTATGGCATCAATAGTCTGTTACCTATTTTATAGCATCTATAATCTGTTACCTATTTTATGGCATCAATAGTCTGTTACCTATTTTATAGCATCTATAATCTGTTACCTGTTTTATGGTATCCATCATCTGTTACCTATTTTATGGCATCAATATCTGTTATCTATTTTATGGCATCAACATCTGTTACCTATTTTATGGTATCAATATGTTACCTATTTTATGCCATCAATAATCTGTTATCTATTTTATGGCATCAAAGTCTGTTACCTATTTTATGGTATCAATATTGTTACCTATTTTATGCCATCAATAATCTGTTATCTATTTTATGGCATCAATAATCTGTTACCTATTTTATGCCATCAATATCTGTTACCTATTTCATGGCATCAATAATCTGTTACCTATTTCATGGCATCCATAATCTGTTACCTATTTTCATGGCATCCGTAATCTGTTACCTATTTCATGGCATCAATAATCTGTTATCTATTTCATGGCATCAATAATCTGTTATCTATTTTATGGCATCAATATGTTACCTATTTTATGGCATCAATAATCTGTTACCTATTTTATGGCATCAATAATCTGTTACCTATTTTATGGCATCAATAATCTGTTACCTATTTTATGGCATCAATAATCTGTTACCTATTTTATGGCATCAATAATCTGTTACCTATTTCATGGCATCAATAATCTGTTACCTATTTTATGGCATCAATAATCTGTTACCTATTTTATGGCATCAATATGTTACCTATTTTATGGCATCAACAGTCTGTTACCTATTTTATGGCATCAATAGTCTGTTACCTATTTTATGGCATCAATAGTCTGTTACCTATTTTATGGCATCAATAATCTGTTACCTATTTTATGGCATCAATAATCTGTTACCTATTTTATGGCATCAATAATCTGTTACCTATTTTATGGCATCAATAATCTGTTACCTATTTTATGGCATCAACAGTCTGTTACCTATTTTATGGCATCAATAGTCTGTTACCTATTTTATGGCATCAATAATCTGTTACCTATTTTATGGCATCAATAATCTGTTACCTATTTTATGGCATCAATAATCTGTTACCTATTTTATGGCATCAATAATCTGTTACCTATTTTATGGCATCAATAATCTGTTACCTATTTTATGGCATCAATATGTTACCTATTTCATGGCATCAATAATCTGTTACCTATTTCATGGCATCAATAATCTGTTACCTATTTTATGGCATCAATAATCTGTTACCTATTTTATGGCATCAATATGTTACCTATTTCATGGCATCAATAATCTTACCTACTTTATAGCATCAATAAACTGTGTTAACCCTTTGACTCTTGCACCCTATCCACCAACCGCAAAACTTAACCTTTTGACTCCCTCGCCCTATCCATCAGCTTCCTGCAAGAAGCTGGTGGATAGGGTAAGGGAGTCAAAAGGTTTAAGTTTTTGTTTTGCTAGCATAGCTGACAATACAGGATGCTGATGGACAGGGTGCAGGAGTCAAAGGGTTAAAGTTTGTACGCCCTACAGATCTAACACCTCGCCTGCTTGTCAAACACTGCTGTAGAAACCACTATGAGAATACCGTGGTGCCGTTTTCAATCCGAAAAAAGAACGCTCATCAATTGGACCCGGAAAAGGATAAGAGCAGACATCAAAGACTCGAGTCCACTTTTCTTCTGTCCGATGACTTTTCTCCGGTGACTTTTCTCCAACACCTTGCCAGTTGCCAGCACGCCACCCAGTCTTCAGGGCCACCACACTCACGACCAGCACACAACTCCGTCCGTACGAGAAGAGGGCGAGACATCCATCATCGCTGCCGAAGCTGGAAACCTCAGCCGGCACTGACAGAGAGAGCATAGGGCGAGAGGTTGGCAAGAGTGAGAGAGATAGACGGTGCAAGAGTGCTGAGGGCTGGCATCCCTGGAATCTCTGGGACTGTCACATGGTGGCTTGCAGGCTAATCAACTCTCCCCGACTGACCGACCACCATCACTCTTGTCCTCTCCCTTTCTCGCTTTACTCTGCATCTCGCCTGCTTGATAAAGCTGTTGAGAGGTCACGTTTTCTGTGAACGCCCTATGGTATACTGACTGATCAGTGGAAAGGTCGTGTGTAGTAACATGGCGGAATTGTCAGTTGGTTTGGTTGGTTGGTTGGTTGGTTGGCTGGTTGGCTGGTTGGTTGGTTGGTTGGTTGGCTGGTTGGTTGGTTGATGGCTTATAGGCCGGCAGGTTGTTGGTTGGTTCGTTAAGTTGGCAGACCGGTGATTATAAGTTGCTGGTTGTATGGTTGGTTGGTTGGCTGGTTGGCTGGTTGGCTGGTTGGTTGGTTGGTTGGTTGGTTGGTTGATGGCTTATGGGCTGGCAGGTTGTTGGTTGGTTGTTAAGTTGGCAGACCGATGATTATAAGTTGCTGGTTGTATGGTTGGTTGTTGGTTGGTTGGTTGGCTGGTTGGCTGGTTGGTTGGTTGTTAAGTTGGCAGACCGGTGATTATAAGTTGCTGAGTGTATGGTTGGTAGATTGGCTGGTTGGTAGGTTGGTTGGTAGGTTGATGGTTGACAGGGTCTGGTTGGTTGTTAAGCTGGCAGACCGGTGATTATAAGTTGCTGGTTAGATGGTTGGTTGGTTGGTTGTTTATTGGTAGGTTGTCAATTGGTTGGTAGGCTGATGATTGGTAGGTTGTTGGAGGAAGTGGTAGTAGCAGTAGCAGCAGCAGCAGCAGTAGTAGTAGTAGTAGTAGTAGTAGTAGCAGCAGCAGCAGCAGCAGCAGTAGTAGTAGTAGTAGTAGTAGTAGCAGCAGCAGCAGCAGTAGTAGTAATAGTAGTATCATCATCTAAAGCCCAGCTGACTGCGCAGAGCTATATCAGGGTAATAAACATCACAAAACACACACAACACCTCCATGACCCTTACAAACAAACAAAAAGTACACATATCAATGCATTCACACACATAATCCAAGGATATGCCCCCAGCGCCAACCACTCTGCCCAACCCATCACTTCGGGGGGGGGGGGGGGGGGGGGGGGGTGGAGGGTAACAAAAACACATCTGAATACAAATGCACTAACATAACTGCACACACTAAAACACACATATGTGACCTGCCACCATGAAATCAGTCTTAACTAACATTTTGGGCATTTTGAGATATACATATCACTGGAAAGAATACATTCTGCTGATTATTTTGGTACTTGAATGAAGCTTGTACTCAAAAAAAAAAAGTAGAATATATGTATGTTTAAAGTCATTAAGTTGTATGACAGACATTTTGAGAAAACAGCCTCTAAAGTGTTTGTGTGCTCTCCTACACATTTTCCTGAAATTTATTTATTTGGTGGCTTTGACCCAGTTTGTTTCTAATTTTCGCTGTCATTATCTGAAAGGTGCACCAAAGAGCTTTCCGTCAGTATATTACACGTGCGGATACTGTAAAAGTAACGGTTCATAATAAGAGACAAAAATAGGTACTTTTGGTAGGAAATTGCGTTCTTTCTGCTGCGATCAGTGCATTAAAATACCGACTTAAATTGATTAATAACATTTTTTCTGTGGGGGATAGATTATAGTCTACAGAAATCAATTTTGAGAAAAAGTCAAAACACCCCAGACAGACCCTCAGTCACCTTTTCAGCTCCTAGTGCTGTTCGACTGACTGCGAGTTAAGACTGATTTCGTGGTGGGAGGTCACATATACACTAGCCTAATTTTCCTGAAATACTTTTACACTCCTTAGAGCAAAAAAATACATTAAAAAAAAACAAAAAAAACTCAGTTATCAATCCTAACAGGAAGTACATAAGGCTTAATGGAACACATACAGGTGAATGGACCAGTAAGGCAGGAAATAACAGGAAAAGA
>JAPXFY010000035.1:34318594-34323594 GCA_030674185.1 Monoplex corrugatus
CTCCAAGTGGTGATCAAGAGGGCCAGTCATCGCAGAGGCAACACATCGGAACATTCTACTGCCAGCACCCAACGCAAACACCCATCTCTGGCTCCTGCAACCTCAGCAAGTCCTTCTGACCACAAAACCGCAGCAGGCTCATCTTTTCTCAGTGCCTCCTCTAGAAAGGAATGCAAAAAACAACAACAAAAAAACCCTTCCATTCCTTTCCAGAGCATTCTTGTAGAACGGAATGCCACAGCGCTCTCCTCTCGCTCATACAGAATCAAGAAGAGCTTGGAGAAACCAACAAGCCTTGCCAAATTGCCTCCTCCTGACTTCTTCATTCCAGACACCCATACAGGCTTCCCCAGGGTGAACAGGTGGCTCCACAAAGGGTGGACCCCAGGTCAACACCCTTCCATGGGCCCATGGACAGAAGGCTATACCATCACTGGTTGGTACCACACAAATATTTTAAAAAGAAAATAACTGCCAGGAATGACCTTATGTAAGTATGTTGTCACAGCCTAAAGAAATGTAAAGCTGGATTATTTCCCTGGCCATGGTAAGAACAAACAGAAAAACAAAAACAAACAAACAAACAAAACTTTTTTTTTTTTACTCGACCAATATTCTAATACTAACCAGGTTTTCGAAACTGCACTACTCAACATGGGAAGCAACCGTTGTTTCATGTTAACGGTTTAAGACCCGTATAAGTTGCCTCCCTTGTCAACCCTCATTGACAGTGTTGAGGTTTGAAGAATCTTTTTTTTTTTCCAATTATTTAGAAAAAGAAAATATTTCAGTTTTCCCTTCTTGTGACTGAAGTTTTGGTCAGAAGCACTAATACTATATGTGATCCTCCACCACAAAATGAGTCTTCATGTGCCACTTGATGATATTTAGATTTAAACACTTCCTAAAAGTACTTTTTCTGCTCTTTCTGATGGTACAAACTGTTTTTGGGTGCAAGGAAAAATAGCAGAGTTATAACCAACCAAAGTAAGCATGTGCTCAAATGTGAAAATGGAGAAAATGGAGAAAACAGTTCGCACAAATGTACATTGTCTGACTGCTTAGCAACCATTTCAAGCCGTTCATTGGCTTACAATAATAAACGAAGCTAAATGTGGCTTTCTTTGATCGAAAGCGCGTGCGCTGTTGATTCTGTTGGTATGCGGCAGGACCGGGTTCATTTTAGGGAACAAGGGAGGGCAGGCATCCGATTGTTTTAGTCAAATTGCTAGGGGTAGATGGCTTGAAATGCATTTTTTTGTATCAAAGAGGTAAAACATTACAATAAAACTTTGCATATGTGCACATTAAAGGTTTTACTGCAAGATAATGCCAAAAGCTGAAAACTGATGCTTACACCCCTTCTGTCATATTTTGGGCCGTAGCCGAAAACGGGGTTTGGCACAAGACGACTCATTTCGTGCTGGAGCGTCACATATTAGATTCGCTAGTTGTTGTATCCCAAAGAATCTTAATTGTACATGCAAACTAAAAACCAAGTTCTCACACCATAATATGACTGCCACTAATCCAAAAGAGACAAACATACAGCTTTTCTTTCTTTTATTGTTGTTTAAAGCCCAGCCGACTGTGCAGAGCCATATCAGGGCTATAACCACTTCAAAACACACAATACTTCAACAGGAAAAAAATGAAAAGAAAATTAAGTACACATATCAATGCATTCGCGCACATAATCTAAGGACATGCCCCCGGCGTAGGACCATTCCGTCCGATTTATCGCACAGGAGAGATTTAAAAAACACACCTGAATACAAATATAAGCATACATAAGGACACCAAAACATATAAAAACAGGCATAAATTACCTAAAATTGCTTCCGCATATCTCACCTCCTTAGAGCCAAAAATGCACTTATTAAATGTACCCAATTATCAATCCGAAGAAAAAGTACGTAAGACTTTATCAAAAAAATACAGGTGAATGGACCATTAAGGCAGAAAATAAGTAGAAATGACAGAAAGCAAGGCAACAAGGCAGAAACAAAGAGAGTGACAGAAAAGAGGAAATTTCTAGCACAGAAATTCCAGAAGGTGGGGATACTATTTATACTGAAAGAGCCCCCGGCAACCCAACGGGGGACAAACATACAGCTAACAATCATCCTGATGAAGGCCTTGAGTGAAGTCAAACCATGGACAACTCTAACAACCAACCAATATCAGTAAGGATCAATTCATTTAACACAGTAAGGCAGAACCATGGACAACTCAACAACCAACTAATATCAGTAAGGATCAATTCATTTAACACAGTAAGGCAGAACCATGGACAACTCAACAACCAACTAATATCAGTAAGGATCAATTCATTTAACACAGTAAGGCAGAACCATGGACAACTCAACAACTAATATCAGTAAGGATCAATTCATTTAACACAGTAAGGCAGAACCATAGACAACTCAACAACCAACTAATATCAGTAAGGATCAATTCATTTAACACAGTAAGGCAGAACCATAGACAACTCAACAACCAACTAATATCAGTAAGGATCAATTCATTTAACACAGTAAGGCAGAACCATGGACAACTCAACAACCAACTAATATCAGTAAGGATCAATTCATTTAACACAGTAAGGCAGAACCATAGACAACTCAACAACCAACTAATATCAGTAAGGATCAATTCATTTAACACAGTAAGGCAGAACCATAGACAACTCAACAACCAACTAATATCAGTAAGGATCAATTCATTTAACACAGTAAGGCAGAACCACGGACAACTCAACAACCAACTAATATCAGTAAGGATCAATTCATTTAACACAGTAAGGCAGAACCATAGACAACTCAACAACCAACTAATATCAGTAAGGATCAATTCATTTAACACAGTAAGGCAGAACCACGGACAACTCAACAACCAACTAATACCAGAAAGAATCAATTCATTTAACACAGTAAGGCAGAACCACGGACAACTCAACAACCAACTAATATCAGTAAAGATCAATTCATTTAACACAGTAAGGCAGAACCATAGACAACTCAACAACCAACTAATATCAGTAAGGATCAATTCATTTAACACAGTAAGGCAGAACCATGGACAACTCAACAACCAACTAATATCAGTAAGGATCAATTCATTTAACACAGTAAGGCAGAACCATGGACAACTCAACAACCAACTAATATCAGTAAGGATCAATTCATTTAACACAATAAGGCAGAACCATGGGCAACTCAACAACCAACTAATATCAGTAAGGATCAATTCATTTAACACAGTAAGGCAGAACCATGGACAACTCAACAACTAATATCAGTAAGGATCAATTCATTTAACACAGTAAGGCAGAACCACGGACAACTCAACAACCAACTAATATCAGTAAGGATCAATTCATTTGACACAGTAAGGCAGAACCATGGACAACACAACAACCAACTAATATCAGTAAAGATCAATTCATTTAACACAGTAAGGCAGAACCATAGACAACTCAACAACCAACTAATATCAGTAAGGATCAATTCATTTAACACAGTAAGGCAGAACCATAGACAACTCAACAACCAACTAATATCAGTAAGGATCAATTCATTTAACACAGTAAGGCAGAACCATAGACAACTCAACAACCAACCAATATCAGTAAGGATCAATTCATTTAACACAGTAAGGCAGAACCATGGACAACTCAACAACCAACTAATATCAGTAAGGATCAATTCATTTAACACAGTAAGGCAGAACCACGGACAACTCAACAACCAACTAATATCAGTAAGGATCAATTCATTTAACACAGTAAGGCAGAACCATAGACAACTCAACAACCAACTCATATCAGTAAGGATCAATTCATTTAACACAGTAAGACAGAACCACAGACAACTCAACAACCAATATCAGTAAGGATCAATTCATTTAACACAGTAAGGCAGAACCATAGACAACTCAACAACCAACTAATATCAGTAAGGATCAATTCATTTAACACAGTAAGACAGAACCATGGACAACTCAACAACCAACTAATATCAGTAAGGATCAATTCATTTAACACAGTAAGGCAGAACCATAGACAACTCAACAACCAATATCAGTAAGGATCAATTCATTTAACACAGTAAGGCAGAACCATAGACAACTCAACAACCAATATCAGTAAGGATCAATTCATTTAACACAGTAGGGCAGAACTGATTTATCAGTCTACACTGCATGATGTACGAAACAAGCTTTCCGTGTCACCTGTATAAAAACTGTCCAATTACAACATTCAGAAGCACCAGCTCAAGTCACGACAAGGGGCTAAATTACAAGACGACTACACAGCTCCTTCCCTCGTGACTATATGCAGTTTGTGTAACCTGCTAACTATGAATATGAAGGGAAAAGAGCAGCAGAATGGTTCAGACATTCACCTGCCGATAACTAAACTTGAGATTCCTGTGTTCATTTCCTGCAGAGGCCTGGACTATTCTCCTCAGTCTGACGGGAAAATCGAGCTGAACATCTAGTCCTTCACGAGGAGTCAATAAATGAGTCGTACCCGTGTGCTTTCTGACCTGCGCGTGTGAAAGATCCCATGGCAGTTGAAAATCGTGAAGAGCAAGGCATTTGCCCACATCTAGTCCTTCACGAGGAGTCAATAAATGAGTCGTGCCCGTGTGCTTTCTGACCTGCGCGTGTGGAAGATCCCATGGCAGTTGAAAATCATGAAGAGCAAGGCATTTGCCCACATCTAGTCCTTCACGAGGAGTCAATAAATGAGTCGTACCCGTGTGCTTTCTGACCTGCGTGTGCAAAAGATCCCATGGCAGTTGAAAATCATGAAGAGCAAGGCATTTGCCCACATCTAGTCCTTCACGAGGAGTCAATAAATGAGTCGTACCCGTGTGCTTTCTGACCTGTGTGTGCGAAAGATCCCACGGCAGTTGAAAATCGTGAAGAGCAAGGCATCTGCCCAGCTGCCCTGGTATAAAATACTGGAAAGATAGATTCATTTCCCAGGTCCC
>JAPXFY010000035.1:34328594-34351094 GCA_030674185.1 Monoplex corrugatus
TTCATCAACATACAACATACGAGAGCCTGTGTATGCATGTGCACACACATGAGCGCGCGCGCACACACACAACACACACACACACACACACACACACACACACACACACACACACACACACACACACACACACACACCCCACACATACATACATACATCTTCACATATGCACACATATCTCTCTGGATAACAATCCACACACACACACACACACACACACACACACACACACACACACACACACACACACACACACACACACACCTCTGGATAATAATCTACACACACACACACACACACACTCATTCACCTATGGATAATATCAACAAACAGACACACACACATGCCTCTGGATAAACACACACACACACACACACACAAACACACACACACACACACACATACACACACACACACACACACACACACACACACACACACACACACACACACACACCACACACAGGCATCACACAAACACATTTCTCGCTCAACTTGGATAACAATCCCCATTTCCAAAAATGCAGACAGGGTAACCTGATGATGATACAAGTGGGTCAGCTATGACACTGAAACACTATCCCGTCACAGCTGTCACTCACACCAGACTCTGTAACTTTACCACTTCACTCCTCCCTCCTCTCCTCCCTCATTCACCATCACTCATCATGACTGCTTGATAAAACAAAACCACACACGCACACAATGATGACACAAATAAAGACATGCACACAATTTCTAAAACAGGTTAAAAAAACACACATGCATGCAAAACCAGAAAGAGAGAGAAAAAAGCTATCTCGCATGCATACACGCACGCACCGCAAGCATACACACACACACACACACACACACATCACACACACACACATCACACACACACACACACACACACACACCACCCCGCCACACACACACACACACACACACCACGCACACACGCACACACACACACACACACACACACACACACACACACTGCAGACACAAATATAAACAATATAAACATGCATACAACTCCTAAAAGTACAGGTTAAAAAAAAAAGAATAAACCCACATACACTCACACACAACAAAAGGCAAAACAAAGAAAACAATGTACGCCAAACTTTCACACAAAAATGTCAAAACGATATCGGTCTATGATTCATAGACACCAAACATCCCACACTCATGTCAAAGCATTCTGACTGTCACGCTAGGAATCTAAACAGAACGCAGTCAGGACAGGAATATTTCTAACATCATGCAAAAATCAAGCACAATCTGTAGTACACTGTCACTTACCGACCTGATTGGCCATTTTTCTTCATCAAGTCTTTTTTTTTTTAATCTATCTACATACACATTACACAAAAACAATGATAAGCATAAGCATACATAAACTCAATTATCTGAAATACTTGACAAAGACATAACACATCACTTTCATTGCATTACACATCTGACAAAAAAAAAAAAACCAAGAACAAAACAAAATTTTTCCATCTTCTTTTCGTTTTTACTTTTTATTTTCAAGAATATTTTTTCCCTAAGATTATTCGTGGTATTCTTTACCCATAAAAGAGCTGATATCATTTGATCACCACAGTTTTAAGAATAGACATTGATATACCTTTGACTGAGTTCCATTTACAGTACATCCTGGTAATAGAAATCAACTGGACATAACCCTATTAACTTTCACATCAAAAATATACAAGATACAAGAATTTTATTTAGCCCAAAGCATCACAATGGAAATTGTTTTAGGCATTCGCATTAAAATACATATAGGCACAAGAATGCATAAACACATGTACACACATACACTTACTTCTCTCACTCTCTCTTTCACATGTTGAAACTATATCATTTCTACAATAAATGCATGGAAAGTACTTAACCCTTTGACTCCCGCACGCTGTCTACTTGCATCCTGCACTGTCAACATGCTAGCAAAACAAAAACTTAACGCTTTGATTCCTTCACCCTATCCACCAGCTTCCTGTATGAAGCTGGTTGATAGGGTGAAGGAGTCAGAGGGTTGATTTTTTGCATTGGTGGGTAGGGTGCGGGAGTCAAAGGGTTAAGACAGACTACACACATTGAATACTGAACAGTGTTTAATAGGTCCTTTCACCCAACAGTGGCTTGGAGGATAACAGCAAATAAATGAAAATCCAACAGGACTGACACATAACATGAACCAGAAAGAACTTGGTTCAAGAGAAAAAAGTACATTTCAAATTGTCTTATGATAGAATACTAAACTGATAACTTTCGCTAATTTCAGGGTACCTTTTTTCCTTCCCAAAATGAAGTTACACAATTATAGGAACACGATTTAATAGACAGATGTTTTCGTGGAAAAAAAATTTTTGTCGGTCATCATGGAATTCACATTATTCGAAAATAAAGTGAAGTGAAACTCACTGCCTAAGGCTTTGTCATCACAAAACTGACATATTCTGCTTTGTCTGTCTGTCAATTTGTGTCCACCTAATTCAATATGAAGCTTGTGACAGCTACATCGAAATTTAATCAAAGGAAAAACGTAAATATCTAGTAAATGTGTTATATCTCTCTATTCCAAATTCATTTTTTGACATTTTGATATAACATGCATTTACTACTGGTCACACACATACACAAACGTCTCCTCAGTTTACAGTTAACAATCTTCCTTTTCTATTCCCAGGGACAATGAAAACAGGGAAGAAGCTTTTCAACTCTGCTATGGATTGCAAAAACATACTTTTCAAATGGAGGTGTGTGGAGTTCTGCTATGCCCTGTGGTCAAGATATATTACCTAAGATATATGCTTGTAACACAATGAAAAGGGTTTCAGCTGATACGGCAATCATGTGACAACACTATGTAATATCATCTGTGTCAAGGTGACCGTGAAAGCTGTTCAGCTTTTGCTCTTGTTTGGCATACGGCCAACTGAGCCGTAGCATATAACCCGTAGACTGCTGCTTCCGGTATTGTTTCAACACCATGGGGCAAAGCTGGAGTGACCTCTCCAGGGCGCAAGCTGTTGCCATGCAGCAGGTCCCCCCTCTGTCCACACTGTTGATGGGACCAAAGGAACAGCATAGGCCCGTACAGTTTGGCACCAACAGTGTCGCAGGAGAACAGCTTTCACTTGCACTACCTTCAACGCATCCTCGGCATCAAGTTTCCGGAACAACAAAATACCAAGTGCCCAATACTAGCTCGTGCTGGTGTCCCCACCATGCACACACTGCTCAGACAACACAGGCTGTACAGGCCTGACCTTGTGCACGGGAAGGAAGACAGACATATCGTGAAGGATATCCTCTATGGTGAACTAATCTCTGGCAAGAGATCTGTTGACCGCCTCCAGCTATGATACAAAGATGTCTGCAAGACCATATGAAAGCTCTAGACATCAACACAGACAGCTTGGAAGACACAGCAGCTGACCGCAACAGACGGCACAGCGTACTCCAGAAACAACTCAGATCTGGGGAAAAGACGATGCTGATCTTAGCTGAGAAAAGAGAACGGAGGCAGAAAGCAAGCTTGTGTCGTCTTCTTCTTCTTGGCATATGCTGCTACACAATCATCTGAGTCCGGGCGATGAATGCAGCTGTCTTTTCCAGCTCCTGTCTGCAGCCATGGAGTTTGGTTGTCAACGGAGTGTCTGTCGGCCACACGTCCTGTCTTGCCACCTGGTGAAGGGGACATCTTTGGAGCATATGCTCCGTGGTTTGGTCTTCTTGACCGCAGGGACAGGTTGGGGAGGGCGCCAGCTTCAGTTTGCGGTACATGTGGCTGTTCAGCCTATTGTGACCAGTGCGCAACCTCACCAGGGCAACTTGCTGCTCTCTAGACAACAGGTGGTAGTCATCCCTGTGTTGTCTTGGCATGGAATGTGTAAAGACAACCCCATGGCCAGCAGCTATACATGCATCCAATGTCACTGCACCACAGCCGACACTGCTCCAGAGGCATCACCTCGACTCTACACACGACATAGGTCACATCATCCTTGGGTCGATGTCGACTGACGGAGGCCTACTACAAAGTGACCGTAGTTCACCTACACCTACTTCAAGTAGTAGCCTAGTATCATAGGACAGTGCTGATGACAGTATGTTCCCGCACAAAGCAGACATCCTTGCCATCCATTTAAATCAACATATGCACGTGGCAACAGATCACAGTACCTCATAAATACTCTTGGGAAAAGATAATACACAAACAAAAATGGACGTGCCACTCTTGGAATCCTCCTTTTCTGTTGTTTTTGTTTTTTTTTAACACGAACTAGTAGTTTCTACACTGCTGATTTCATTCTTTCATTGACGTATTCAATGACCACCACATTTACACAGAGTACTCTGTCACATTCCAGGTATCTTTTTTGTTTGTTTGTTTTGTTTTTTGTTTTTTTTGTTTGCATCTACACAAAGGTCATTTTACATTGTTTTTTGTTTGTTTGTTTTTCTTTTAAATTTCTCCAGGTAAATGTGCCAGTCTAATAATTTCACAT
This sequence comes from Monoplex corrugatus, assembly GCA_030674185.1. Taxonomy (NCBI): domain Eukaryota; kingdom Metazoa; phylum Mollusca; class Gastropoda; order Littorinimorpha; family Ranellidae; genus Monoplex; species Monoplex corrugatus. The sequence goes on from JAPXFY010000035.1 coordinate 34,333,100, forward strand.
TTGGTTGTCCTGAATTTCTCCACTTCCCTTTGACCTTTGCAGATGTGAACTTCTCCACACCCCTATGACCTTTGCAGATGTGAACTTCTCCACTCCCCTATGACCTTTGCAGATGTGAACTTCTCCACTCTCCTATGACCTTTGCAGATGTGAACTTCTTCACTTCCCTATGACCTTTGCAGATGTGAACTTCATTTCCCTATGACTTTTGCAGATGTGAACTTCTTCACTTCCCTATGACTTTGCAGATGTGAACTCCTCCACTTCCCTATGACCTTTGCAGATGTGACCTTCTCCACTTCCCTATGACCTTTGCAGATGTGACCTTCTCCACTTCCCTATGACCTTTGCAGATGTGAACTTCTCCACTTCCCTATGACCTTTGCAGATGTGAACTCCTCCACTCCCCTATGACCTTTGCAGATGTGAACTTCTCCACTTCCCTATGACCTTTGCAGATGTGAACTCCTCCACTTCCCTATGATCTTTGCAGATGTGAACTTCTCCACTTCCCTATGACTTTGCAGATGTGAACTTCTCCACTTCCCTATGACTTTTGCAGATGTGAACTTCTCCACTTCCCTATGACTTTGCAGATGTGAACTTCTCCACTCCCTATGACTTTTGCAGATGTGAACTTCTCCACTTCCCTATGACCTTTGCAGATGTGAACTTCTCCACTTCCCTATGACCTTTGCAGATGTGAACTTCCCTTCCCTATGACCTTTGCAGATGTGAACTTCACTTCCCTATGACCTTTGCAGATGTGAACTTCTCCACTTCCCTATGACCTTAGCAGATGTGAACTTCTCCACTTCCCTATGGCCTTTGCAGATGTGAACCTCTCCACTTCCCTATGACCTTTGCAGAGTACCCATATGCCATACATCTATCACGCTGAAGTTTGACATAAACGTTTTGTTTTATTCTGATTTGTATCGTGTTGATCTGACAGGCTTTGTTCGTTTGCATGGCAGGTAACTGACTGGCCAACTGACTTCTGTGAGTTCAAAGTTTGTTTAACCCTTTGACTACCGCAGCCTTTCCACCAGCATCCTCCATTGTCAACCATGCTAGCAAAGCAAAAACGTAACCTTTAATTCCCTCACCCTATCCACCAGTTTCCCGCAGGAAGCTGGTGGATAGGGTGAGGGAGTCAAAAGGTAAAGTTTTTGCAGTTGGTGGATAGGGTGCGGGAGGCAAAGGGTTAAGGGGAATCATGGCAATCTAACAATTCCATACATGCTCCACCCAAATGTGCCGGTGATAATCACAAAAACAAGCAAAAGCTGACATCAAACTTTCAAAATTCAACCAAGTCACGAGCTCATCACCCTGGCAAATTTTTATGCTGACTTAACCTTTTGACCCCTGCACCCTATCCATCAACTGCAGAAACTTAACTCTCTGACACCCTCACTCTATCTACCAGCTTTCTGCACAAAGCTGGTGGACAGGATAAGGAGTCAAAGGGTTAAGTATTCGTTTTTGCTAAGCATGGTTGACAATGCAGGATGCTGGTGGACAGGGTGCAGGAGTCAAAGGGTTAACCTGACCCAAATTTCAAAACCCAACTCACAAATTGGCAGGAGGTTTGGACGCTGATGAACCGTCCGGACTGCGAACGCCCCGCTCTCTCTCGGCCTGCAGAGCGTCGAGTCGTCTGTGGGCCTCGGCCAGGTCTTCCTGCGTCCTGGCCTGTTCCCTGAGTGCCGTGTCCCTCTCCTTCAGGGCTAACTCAAAGCCCAGCTGTAGGGCTTGGTTATCCTGCTCCTCACCCGACCCTCCAAAGATCTCTGCACACAAACAGGTAAATATTTACTATACAGAAAGATTTAGTATAAAACTTGTACACAATTTGCCAACTCGGAGCACAAAATCCAGGCTTCTGAGACATGATGCCTGAAGAACACACACACACACACACACACACACACACACACACACACACACACACACACACTAAGTGCATGCTGAGCCTTGGTTTACTATCTCTTCTAACAACTAGCTCCCAGAACACCACTCAAGGTCTGGCAAAGGGGGAACAGGGAGGTGGGTGGAGGGGGGGGGGGAAGGGGGAGAGAAAAACACTCCCTCTCCAACTGGACTCAAACTCCAGATCTCTGGATTCCCTCACTTCCCAGTCAGATGCTTTATCCATTGGGCTACCATTCCATAAGAACTGTTGCATCACAATCCCTAACGTTCATACGGGGGACGGCAAAATGCAGAGTGATACGACAACTCACTCAAAATAGACAAGGTTCATGGCACACAACTGACAGTAGTTGCAAAATGTTTGGTAATGACCAGAACAGTGTCCTGGCCTGAACACATAGCACCCCAAGTCCACCCAGCTTTAAATGGGTACCTGTCCTTTTTTATAAAGGCAGGGAAAGTGAAGCAGTACAGATGGATGCCACATTTGTAATGCTGGTTTCGGGAGAAACTGAATATCTCTAACGCATCACTCTTCAACAATTACTTGAATAAGTTGAAAACCATGATGTACATGTACACATCCCAGTTTCCTTGTGCTGAAAAGGGTCATTTAACACTCATAGTTCCATCTCTTAAGGGCATTTCACCCCTAATTTAGCATTTTAAAAGGTGCCTTTTTCTTTTGGGGAGGTGGGTGAAGGAGATGAAACTTTGATGTAATCTCACTGTCTGCTTCTCTCTCTCTCCAGCACTTTGACAATGCACCACAATTAGGAAAGGGAGGGGGGAGGGGGAGGGGGAGGGAGGTCACTGGCCTCTTCAGTAGTTTATGTCCTGTTAGCACTGAATGCAGAGTTTTGGACCCCTTCATTTCAACCGAGTTTCTTCTTTCGCTTCATAAACCCTGAGCTGGATCAACGCAGACTAAACACATGATTGCCTGAACAGGACATTTCCGTTTATCCAGCCAGCCAGCCAGCCAGCCATTTCAATTTAGCCACCCATGCCTGCAAAACTGACAATACTTATTTTCTTTGTTCTGTGTCCCTGGCAGGTCTTTCAGTTTCACAGAATCTCTTCTTTTCAATACATGCCAACTGTAAGCCTTGAATACAATTTTTTTTTTTTTTTGGCAGTTTCCATCTTCATGAAAAAGATAAGACAATAAAAACTAAATGAGTCAGAACTAAGCATGTTTCTTTCATTATTGAATATTATCTGATGACTTTATAGGACATTTTATGCAGCAAGAGAAATTAGAGCACCTAATCACAACAGGAAAGCTGGAGGGAAAGACGGCACCAGGTAAACCCAGGGAGAAAATGCTGGACGGACTTGCAGACTGGTTGACGACAAGAGATGGTGGGAAATGTACTTGCAGCGACAAGGAGACAGATTTGTATAGATGGCCATGGTCGCCAACGCCATGTGACAGGGAACATCATGATGATGATGATGATGATGATGATGATGGTGATGATGATCTGATGACTGAAGTCTGATTGGATGAGTGATTAATCATGGATAATGAAAGACCTTGGCGCTTCGATCAGTAAGGACCTGACAGAAAACTCGCAGGCTGCTGATCAGCTGATTAATTAATTAATCATATAGACATGCAGCAAATCAAAGTTTAACCATGTCAGTTCTGTTATTTCTGTTTGGAGCCTAGCTGACTGCCTAGAGCCATATCAGGGCTATACCCAGTGCAAATCATACACAATACAAAACAGGAAAAAAAGGAAAAGAAAATTAAGTACATAATATCAATGCATTCACGCACATAATTCAAGGACATGTCCCAGGCCTGACCACTCCGTCCAATCTATCGCACAAGGGATTTAAAAACGTACCTGAATACAACTTTAAACATACTAAGGACACTAAAACATAAGTAAAAACAGGCCTAAATTACCAAAAATTGTCTCTGCATATCTCATTTCCCAGAGCCAAAAATGCATTTTATACACCAACCCAATTATCAATCCCAAGAGAAAGTATGTAAGACTTTATCGAACACATACAGGTAAACGGACCAACAAGGCAGAAAATGATAGAAAGAAATGACAGAAAGCAAAGGAACAAGGCAGATACAAAGAGCGTGACAGTAAAGAAGAAATATCTAGCACAGAATTTCCAGAAGGTGGGGATACTATTTATACTGAAAGAGCCCCTGGCACTCCACAAGGGATGATGGAGGTTCAAACCCACAAGCTCCCTGTCAGCAGTCTGATGCTAACCACTTTGCAACACTGATAGGACAGAAAGAAAAAAAGTTCACATTCTATAAAAAAAAAAAAATTTAAAAAAAAAAACCTACCAGCAGCAGTTGTAACAAATTATAAAATGTCTAACCTGCAAATAGTAACTTCAAGACCAAACAGACTGTCCATGAAAATCCGGTACAAACAAGTACAGAGACTCAAAATAAAATAAAGCTCACCAACCTCAAAAATAAAATGTTACACAGGATGCTGATTAGAACTCTTTAACAATGTATTAAAAGTAGTAATTTTGTCTCTAAAAAAAAAAAAATCACCCCAAAAAATCCACCCCAAAAAGTGCCTGAAAAAGAAATAGGACACTGAACACAGCTGTGTTTTATGAAAACACTTGCCATAACACTTGCCGTAATACTAATGGTAATGATAAAGATGGTGGTCTGCCTTCAGATATGGAGGTTAGCTGCATAGGCCTGGACAAACTGGCAATGGTTTCTATCAGGACACAGCAAGATACACAAAACCTGGACATTGGCAAAGCCACACAAGAAATACCTATGTGACTTGCAGAGCCATCAAGCTGATAAGGAACACCTAAAGCCAGCGCTTAGTTACATGGCTTCGGTCATGAGTAGGTGGGTACCCTACACAATACCTGGAAAGTTGAAGTCAGAACACCGGGCCCACAAGCTTCTAACAAACCACAGTACCATGCGTTATAACGCAAATGTCTACACAAAACCTGGAAAGTTGAAGTCAGAGATACCGGGCCCACAAGCTTCTAACAAACCACAGCACCATGCATTATAACGCAATTTATGTCTACACAAACCTGGAAAGTTGAAGTCAGAAATCACCGGGCCCACAAGCTTCTAACAAACCACAGTATCATGCATTATAACGCAAATGTCTACACAACACCTGGAAAGTTGAAGTCAGAGATACCAGGCCCACAAGCTTCTAACAAACCACAGTACCATGCATTATAACGCAAATGTCTACATGGTCATCTACATCGGTCTAAAATGGCGCCTGCCATTACAGGTCCCTTCAGAGCTGACCAGCACTGTGTCCTGTGCTCCGACAGTATCCATCCTCACATACTTATTGTTGCTTATTAACCCTTTGACTCCCGCACCCTGTCCATCAGCATCCTGCAATGTCAACCACGCCAGCAAAGCAAAAATTTAACTCTTTGACTCCCTTACACTATCTGCCAGCTTCCTGCAGGAAGCTGGTGGACAGGGTGAGGGAATCAAAAGGTTAAGTTTTTGCAGTTGGTGGGTAGGGTGCGGGAGTCAAAGGTTAAAGCCCAGCCGACTGCGTACAGACATATCAGGGCTACAACCGTTTCAATACACACACAGTACTTCAACAGGGGTAAAAAAAAAAAAAAAAAGGAATAGACGATTAAGTACACTTATCACTGGGGGAAGGGATATTATTTATACTAAAAGAGCCCCCAGCATCTCCATGGGGGAAGGGATAATATTTATACTAAAAAGAGCCCCCGGCATCCCCACGGGGGAAGGGACGCTATTTATACTGAAAGAGCCCCCAGCATCTCCATGGGGGAAGGGACGCTATTTATACTGAAAGAGCCCCCGCATCTCCATGGGGGAAGGGACACTATTTATACTGAAAGAGCCCCCGGCATCCCACGGGGGAAGGGACACTATTTATACTGAAAGAGCCCCCGGCATCCCCACGGGGGAAGGGACACTATTTATACTGAAAGAGCCCCGGCATCCTCACGGGGGAAGGGACACTATTCATACTGAAAGAGCCCCCGGCATCCCCATGGGAGAAGGGACACTATTCATACTGAAAGAGCCCCCGGCATCCCCATGGGAGAAGGGACACTATTTATACTGAAAGAGCCCCGGCATCCTCACGGGGGAAGGGACACTATTTATACTGAAAGAGCCCCGGCATCCCATGGGAGAAGGGACACTATTTATACTGAAAGAGCCCCCGGCATCCCCATGGGAGAAGGGATACTATTTATACTGAAAGAGCCCCCGGCATCCCATGGGAGAAGGGACACTATTTATACTGAAAGAGCCCCCGGCATCCCCATGGGAGAAGGGACACTATTTATACTGAAAGAGCCCCGGCATCCCCATGGGAGAAGGGATACTATTTATACTGAAAGAGCCCCGGCATCCCCATGGGAGAAGGGACACTATTTATACTGAAAGAGCCCCGGCATCCCCATGGGAGAAGGGACACTATTTATACTGAAAGAGCCCCGGCATCCCCATGGGAGAAGGGACACTATTTATACTGAAAGAGCCCCCGGCATCCTCACGGGGAAGGGACACTATTTATACTGAAAGAGCCCCGGCATCCCCATGGGAGAAGGGACACTATTTATACTGAAAGAGCCCCCGGCATCCCCATGGGAGAAGGGACACTATTTATACTGAAAGAGCCCCCGGCATCCCCATGGGAGAAGGGATACTATTTATACTGAAAGAGCCCCGGCATCCCCATGGGAGAAGGGACACTATTTATACTGAAAGAGCCCCGGCATCCCCATGGGAGAAGGGACACTATTTATACTGAAAGAGCCCCCGGCATCCCCATGGGAGAAGGGATACTATTTATACTGAAAGAGCCCCCGGCATCCCCATGGGAGAAGGGACACTATTTATACTGAAAGAGCCCCCGGCATCCCCATGGGAGAAGGGACACTATTTATACTGAAAGAGCCCCGGCATCCCATGGGGAGAAGGGACACTATTTATACTGAAAGAGCCCCCGGCATCCCCATGGGAGAAGGGATACTATTTATACTGAAAGAGCCCCGGCATCCCATGGGGAAGGGACACTATTTATACTGAAAGAGCCCCCGGCATCCCCATGGGAGAAGGGACACTATTTATACTGAAAGAGCCCCCGGCATCCCATGGGAGAAGGGACACTATTTATACTGAAAGAGCCCCCGGCATCCCCACTGGGAGAAGGGACACTATTTATACTGAAAGAGCCCCCGGCATCCCCATGGGAGAAGGGACACTATTTATACTGAAAGAGCCCCCGGCATCCCCATGGGAGAAGGGACACTATTTATACTGAAAGAGCCCCCGGCATCCCATGGGAGAAGGGACAATACTATTTAACTGAAAGAGCCCCGGCATCCTACGGGGGAAGGATAGTATTTATACTGAAAAATCCCACGCATCCTATGGGGGAAGGAATACTATTTATACTGAAAGAGTCCCCAGCATCCCCACGGAGGAAGGGATACTATTTATACTGAAAAGCCCTGGTATCCCCACGGGGGAAAGGATACTATTTATACTGAAAGAGCCCTGGCATCCCTCTGGAGGTCCCAAGCTACTGGAAGTCCCTCCATGCTGTCTTATCACACCAGGAAAACATGGGAGAAAAGCCACTGACAACTCCTCTGACCACCAAGATCCATGATAGAGTGGCCTGACCACCAATCCATGATAGAGTGACTGACCAAGATCCATGATAGAGTGACCTGACCACCAAGATACATGATAGAGTGACCTGACCACCAAGATCCATGATAGAGTGACCTGACCACCAAGATCCATGATAGAGTGACCTGACCACCAAGATCACGATAGAGTGGCCTGACCACCAAGATCCATGATAGAGTGGACCTGACCACCAAGATCCATGATAGAGTGACCTGACCACCAAGATCCATGATAGAGTGACCTGACCACCAAGATCCATGATAGAGTGACCTGACCACCAAGATCCATGATAGAGTGACCTGACCACCAAGATCCATGATAGAGTGACCTGACCACCAAGATCCATGATAGAGTGACCTGACCACCAAGATCCATGATAGAGTGACCTGACCACCAAGATCCACGATAGAGTGGCCTGACCACCAAGATCCATGATAGAGTGACCTGACCACCAAGATCATGATAGAGTGGCCTGACCACCAAGATCCACGATAGAGTGCCTGACCACCAAGATCCAGATAGAGTGACCTGACCACCAAGATCCACGATAGAGTGACCTGACCACCAAGATCCACATAGAGTGCCTGACCACCAAGATCCCAATAGAGTGGCCTGACCACCAAGATCCACATAGAGTGGCCTGACCACCAAGACAACAAACAAAATAGAAGAGGACAAAGACATCTCACACGAAAGTAGCAACAGAAGAGGACAAAGACATCTCACACGAAAGTAGCAACAGAAGAGGATAAAGACACTCAACACAAAGTAGCAACAAAGGGACAAAGACATCTCACAAGAAAGTAGCAACAGAAGAGGATAAAGACATCTCACACGAAAGTAGCAACAGAAGAGGACAAAGACATCTCACAAGACAGTAGCAACAGAAGAGGACAAAGACATCTCACACGAAAGTAGCAACAGAAGAGGACAAAGACATCTCACAAGAAAGTAGCAACAGAAGAGGACAAAGACATCTCACAAGACAGTAGCAACAGAAGAGGATAAAGACATCTCACACGAAAGTAGCAACAGAAGAGGACAAAGACATCTCACAAGACAGTAGCAACAGAAGAGGACAAAGACATCTCACACGAAAGTAGCAACAGAAGAGGACAAAGACATCTCACAAGAAAGTAGCAACAGAAGAGGACAAAGACATCTCACAAGACAGTAGCAACAGAAGAGGATAAAGACATCTCACACGAAAGTAGCAACAGAAGAGGACAAAGACATCTCACAAGAAAGTAGCAACAGAAGAGGACAAAGACATCTCACAAGAAAGTAGCAACAGAAGAGGACAAAGACATCTCACAAGAAAGTAGCAACAGAAGAGGACAAAGACATCTCACAAGAAAGTAGCAACAGAAGAGGACAAAGACATCTCACAAGAAAGTAGCAACAGAAGAGGACAAAGACATCTCACAAGAAAGTAGCAACAGAAGAGGATAAAGACATCTCACAAGACAGTAGCAACAGAAGAGGACAAAGACATCTCACACGAAAGTAGCAACAGAAGAGGACAAAGACATCTCACAAGAAAGTAGCAACAGAAGAGGACAAAGACATCTCACAAGACAGTAGCAACAGAAGAGGATAAAGACATCTCACACGAAAGTAGCAACAGAAGAGGACAAAGACATCTCACAAGAAAGTAGCAACAGAAGAGGACAAAGACATCTCACACGAAAGTAGCAACAGAAGAGGACAAAGACATCTCACACGAAAGTAGCAATAGAAGAGGATAAAGACATCTCACAAGAAAGTAGCAACAGAAGAGGATAAAGACGACTCAAATTCACAAGCAAGTAGCGATAATTTCCACCTATGTCTCACAAGTAAGTAGCAATAATTTCCACCTAAGTCCCACAAGCAAGTAGCGATAATTTCCACCTACGTCTCACAAGCAAGTAGCAATAATTTCCACCTAAGTCTCACAAGCATGTAGCAGTAATTTCTACATTTGTCTCACAAGCAAGTAGCAGTAATTTCAGCAAGCAGTAGTAATTTCTAGCTATGTCTCAAAAGCAAGTAGCAGTAATTTCAGCAAGTAGTAGTAATTTGTACCTATGACTCACAAGCAAACAGCAGTAATTTCAGCAAGTACTAGTAATTTCTACCTATGTCTCAAAAACAAGCAGCACTAATTTCAGCAAGTACCAGTAATTTCTACCTATGTCTCACAAGCAAGTACCAGTAATTTCTACCTACGTCTCACAAGCAAGTAGCAGTCATTTCTACCTACGTCTCACAAGCAAGTAGCAGTAATTTCTACCTATGTCTCACAAGCAAGTAATAGTAATTTCTACCTATGTCTCACAAGCAAGTAGCAGTAATTTCTACCTACGACTCACAAGCAAACAGCAGTAATTTCAGCAAGTAGTAGTAATTTCTACCTATGTCTCAAAAACAAGCAGCAGTAATTTCAGCAAGTACCAGTAATTTCTACCTATGTCTCACAAGCAAGTACCAGTAATTTCTACCTATGTCTCACAAGCAAGTACCAGTAATTTCTACCTATGTCTCACAAACAAGTAATAGTAATTTCTACCTATGTCTCACAAGCAAGTACCAGTAATTTCTACCTATGACTCACAAGCAAGTAACAATAATTTCTATTCATTTATACTTTCTACACCAACATATGTATGGCCCTAAAGAGCAACAAAAGAAGAAAAGAGGTTCTTGTAAGGCAGTCTACATACCTAAAATAGAATACAGCACTGGGCAGAAATCAATTTTTCACACTTTACTGAAGGAACTTTGTAAAGTTCTATTGAAACGTATCACCTGCGTAGGCCTAACATTTTTTCAAAACAAAACTAATCTCCTCCTTTTCTCTTTACTCCCACTCCTCAAACAAAAAAAGTCTAGCAGAAAATGTGAGCCCCCTCCCCTCCCCCCCTCTACACACACACACACACCAAGAAAAATTCCACCTACCTCCACAAGAAATACAACATTAGGTGTGAATCAAAAGTTTTTGATTCCCCAATAGTTTTTATTCAAGGACAACCAAAACAGCTCACTAGCAAGTAAAAATACTTAAGAGGTCAAAAAAATAAAAAAATAAATAAATAAATAAAACCACCACCACCACCACCAACAACAACAACGACAACTGCAACAACAACAACAACAACACACACACACACACAATCTATAATCATACAACAGAATCCGACAAAAACATGGGTATCTCACAATGCAACTATAATTTTATATTTAAGGCTTCTTTGAGCAATTTTTATAGCTAGTCCTCGTATACTCTGAGAGTGGTAGGACTTTAATTATAAACTCTACAAAACAGAACAGAACAGTACACACACACACACACACACACACACACACACACACACACACACACACACACACACACACACACACAATCACACACACACACACACAAACACACACATACACACAATCACACACACACACACACCACACACACACACACACACACAAACACACACACACACAAACACACACACACACAAAACACACACACACACACAAACACACCGTCTAATATCACTTATAGTGAAAAGACGTTAAATCAAAGAACGAACACACACACACACACACACACAACACACCCACACACACACACACACACTCACACAAATCACACACACACACACACACACACACACACACACACACAATCACACAACAAAAGAAACTACCTCAAAAAGAAGAAGTAGAAGTGAAGGTTCCAGAAGACACAACTCAAGACCTGGGGGAGGCAACCGGTAAGTGGAAAAGCAAGGAAGAAAGTGACGGCCCAGGGGAGAGCATTTATAAACGGACACTCCAGACAGGTGTTTTACGTGAGACCGACAATGCAGACTTGCGGTCTGACGGCCAGGAATGCCACAATGGCTCGGATGACAGTGAAATATTACCCACTCCGCTCATCCAACCCCCCACCACCCACCCCCAACTCTCTCTCTTCTCTCTCTCTCTCTCTGTTCTTCTTTCTTCTCTCTCTTGTATAGAATAGCAACGGCAAGTTTGAAAAATGGCTTCTAGCCAATAGCTTTTACCGTTGAAAAATAAAGCTCATTGTCGTTGTCATTGTCATTGTCATGTCATTCTCTCTCTCTCTCTCTCTCTCTCCTACCTTCTTCTCTCGTCCTCTGTGCTGACGAATTAAACAATGTGTCAAGGCAATTCACAAACATGAGAGGAAGGGGGGTCAGGGGGGGGGGACCAGGGGGAGAGGCGCAGGACAGTACAGGAAATGGCAGGGGGACAAAGTGTCAGTGCGTGCACACACACACACACACACACACACAAAGACATGAGACAGTCCAGAATGGCAGACAGACAGCAGACAGAAAAAAAACAACAGGAGAAATGAATAAAACGAGAAAAGTTACTTCAAACAATAAAACTTGCAGAAAAGGAACAGAGGAGGAAAGGAGTTTACTAAGTAATCCTCGCATTCTTCTTCCTCCTCCTCTTCTTCTTCTTTTTAATTAACTCTTTGACTCTTCCCCTGCAAGAAGCTGGTCGACATGTGGTGTGAGGGAGTCAAATGGTTCAGTTTTTTGCAGTTGGAAGATACGGAGCAGGAGTCAAAGGGTTAATCTAAATACACCACTGAAAAGAAGAAAGACTGGCAGAATTAGAAATTAACCCTTTGACTCCTGCACCCTATCAATGCAAAACACCCTTGGCTCATCACCTGTACAGCTTCCTTTGACTCCCTCACCCTGTCCACCAGCTTCCTGAAGCTGGTGGACAGGGTGAGGGAGCAAAGGGTTAAAATGTCATGTATGCACTACAGGCTGGGGACAGGGAGTGGAAGGGGCAGTAGGGGAACAAGGGAAAGGAAGGATGGATTCATTAGTTAGTATGTTGTTTTGGAAAAAATGAGTGGTCAATTTTTTTAAGGGCAACGAAAACAGCAACCATTAGGAGGCTGATTTGGACTGATGACAGGTGTGTGTGTGTGTGTGTGTGTGTGTGTGTGTGTGTGTGTGTGTGTGTGTGTGTGTGTGTGGTGTGTGTGTGTGTGTGTGTGTGTGTGTGTGTGTGTGTGTGTGTGTGTGTGTGTGTGTGTGTGTGTGTGTGTGTGTGTGTGTGTGTGTTGTTGTTTGTGATGTGTGTACATTGTGTTGTGAGGGTGTTCTTGAGTAGTGTGTGTGTGTGTGTGTGTGTGTGGTGTGTGTGTGTGTGTGTGTGTGTGTGTGTGTGTGTGTGTGTGTGTCTGTGTGTGTGTGTGTCTGTGTGTGTGTGTGTGTGTGTGTGAGTGTGTGTATGTGTGTGTGTGTGTGTGTTCGTTATTTCTTTTAACATCTGTTCACATATGTGCTTTTAGACGAGGAAAAAAACAAAACAAACAAAAAAATAGTTTAACATATCAAGAACAGAACAATAAAGGCACAAGAACAATAAAGGCACAAGAAACAATATCCACTTACACAAATGAGCTCTTCGAAATTTGCAGAGTAGTACCTAAAAAAGTTTCACATAAACTGATATGTTGTCCTCTACCCCCCTGGGAATTGTCCACTGCTACTTTTGATATCAACTACATTGAAATGACTTGAGAAAAGATATTAATCCGTACCTGTTGGCAATTGACGCTCTGTCTCATCTGCATGAAAAATATTACATCACTTGAAAATATTTACTGATGGCTCTGTTCTAGATGATGGTGCAGCAGGCGCTGGTTTTATAATTCCAAACTTAAAAGTAGAAAAGGCTTACTCTTTAGGACAGGGACACTCAATCTTCACGTCTGAATTAGTTGCCATCCTAATGGCACTGAAATATATAGTAGATCTACCCATAGATATATTTAGTATCTTATTATGTGTAGATTCGAAATCTGCATTACAATCCCTGACGAGCTGCAAATGTAAAGTAAATAGTACGTTAATATTTGAGATAAACTTTTTAAATCATTGTTTAATAACAAAAAATACTCACGTTACTTTTTGTTGGATTCCATCACACTGTGGTATCATAAATAATGATAAGAGTCGATAGAATCGCTAAAAGTGCAGCAATGAATAGGGCAGGCAGTACTAAACTTGATTTACGACTCTCTGAACATGAAATGAATGCTATATTAGAAAAGAAAGTAAAAGCACAATGTCACTATCGCCCCTTCATCGTAAATTACCAGAGTTTTACAAGACTAGAAATAACTTTAGCTTACAGATTATATCTGAACTCACTTCGGACTAAGTTCAATACCATCAAATGTGTCTGTAGTGAGTCTATCACAGTTAAACACCTTTTGTGTTGTCAGCGAATGCGACCTTATTTCCCTGTATCATTTTCAAAATTGAAACAGAAACACACTGATTTCACTTTGTATTTGCACTTTGCTAGGCATTTACTGCACAGTCCCGTAGGTCGTTTTCTTTGATTAAGACCGATTGTTTTTATACCTGTAACTCCCACCTACCTCTGTTTGTTTGCTTATTAGTTTTATCATTACTCCTTGACTGTTACAATGTTTTTATTCGGTAAGATTATCCTCTTCTACCCCTCTACCCCACCAGATAATCACAGATGGTTTGTCATAACCCAGCACGGGACACGCTCGTTGCATGCGCGTGCGTATACGTGCACACACACACCGGCGCGCTCGCGCGCATTACAATCCCTGACGACCTGCAAATGTAAAGTAAATAGTACGTTAATATTTGAGATAAAATTTTTAATTCATTGTTTAATAACAAAATATATGTTACTTTTTGCATGTATGTGTGTGTGTTTTTGGCATTGAGTGTGTGGTGTGTGTTGTTGTGTGTGTGTGTGTGTGTGTGTGTGGTGGTGTGAGTGATGTGTGTGGTGTGAGTGTGTGTGTTGGTGATGTGTGTGGTGTGTGTGTGTGAGTGACTGTGTGTGGTGTGTGTGAGTGACTGTGGTGTGTGTGTGTGGTGTGTGTGTGTGTGTGAGTGTGTGTGTGTGTGTGTGTGTGGTGTGTGGTGTGTGTGTGATGTGTGTGTGTGTTGTGTGTGTGAGTGGACTGTGTGTGTGTGTGAGTGACTGTGTGTGTGTGTGTGTGATGTGTGGTGTGTGAGTGTGTGTGTGTGTGGTGTGTGTGATGTATGTGTGTGTTTGCATTCGTGCGAGTGTGTGTGTGTGTGTGTGTGTGTGTGTGTGTGTGTGTGTGTGTGTGTGTGTGTGTGTGTGTGTGTGTGCGTGCGTGCGTGCGTGTTTGTGTGTGTGCATGCATGCATGTGTATGTGTGTGTGTATGCATTCGTGCAAGTCAGTGTGTGTGTGTGTGTGTGTGTGTGTGTGTGTGTGTGTGTGTGTTTTTGTGTGTGTGTGTGTGTGTGTGTGTGTGTGTGTGTGTGTGTGTGTGTGTGTGTGTGTTCTCCATAAGAGGGTCCTGGTTAATTCTATCTAAAAGCTTTTTTGGTTGGTTTGTTTGGACCGTTTTCTGTTTGTGGTGAGTTCTGTCTAAAAAGTCTTGCGTTTGCTTGTTTGCCTTTTGTGTGTGTGTGTGTGTGAGAGACAGAGAGAGAGAGAGAGAGAGAGAGAGGTGTGTGTGTGTGTGTGTGTGTGTGTGTGTGTGTGTGTGTGTGTGTGTGTGTGTGTGTGCACGCGCGCGTGTGTGCGTGCGTGCGCGCGTGTGTGTGCGTGCGTGCGTGCGTGTGTGAGATTAATTTTGTCTAAAAAGTGTTTTTTCGTTTTTGGTTGTCAATTTTTTTTGTTGTTGTTGTCTGTGGTTACATCTATATCTCTTTTGCTTGTTTTCTGTTTGTCATTTTGTGTGGCAAGAAAACTCAGAGGAGAAACCCCTGTCAAGCAAATGTTTCAGCCCTTTCTCCTTATGGGGGCCAGGCCTAATCCAGGCCATAACCTTTGGACGCCCTTCTGCTGTAGCCCTTTTTCTTTTCGGTTTTTTTTTTTTTTCGTTTTTTTTTTTTTTTTTTTCTTTTTTTTTTTTTTTTTCGTTTTTTTTTTTTTTTCGTTTTTTTTTTTTTTTTTTAAAAGAAATGCTCCTACACCTGAGTCTAACGGCGGTCAGGTGTCTCAGAGCCAAGTCATCCTCGCGGCCTTATCTCCCGAGTCCTCAGGCATTCTACTAGGCCCGACCTTTCCTACCCTGCACTATTCACCAATGGATTTTGGGGCAGTTTCAACCTGCCTCGTAACAATACAGCACAATATCTATGAGACCCAGTAGTCTGTCTAAAATGTCTTTTGTTTGTTTGTTTGCGATTAATGTTGTCTAAAAAAGTCTCTTTTGCTTGCTTGTTTGCTGAATTTTCTGTTTGTGGTTAATTCTGTCTAAAAAGTCTCTTTTGTTTGCTTGTTTGCTCAATTTTCTGTTTGTGGTTAATTCTGTCTCAAAAGTCTTTCATCTGTTTTTTTACAAGTTAGTCTTTATGTTTGTGGTTAATTCTGTCTCAAAAGTCTTTCGTCTGTTTTTTTTTACAAGTTAGTCTTTATGTTTGTGGTTAATTCTGTTCAAAAGTCTTTTTCATATGTTGTTGTTTGCCCGTTTTTCTGTTTGTGGCTAATTCTTCTGGAAATTTTTGTTTTGTTTTGTTTTGTTTGCTTGCTTGTTCGTTTGCTGTTTGTGTGTTTGTCCTGATCACTGCAAGGCATAGAATCCTGCTTTCCCTCTCTGAAGACTACCGCCCGCCTTTTGTCTTGTCCAATGATGAATGGATACACTCAGAGTATTCCTAATGTACAAGAGAAATTGCAAGTCCAACTAACGTAACTAGTAATACGGCAATAGTATCATGCACACGGTTCCAGTTTCTACATCACTCAAACCTAGGCTACTGTACATTTAAGTCACTTTATATATACACACATCGCTCTCTCTCTCTCTCTCTCTATATATATATATATATATATATATATATATATATATATATTATATATATAATTATATATATATATATATAAAATAATAATAATAATTACAATATTTATATAGCGCAAAATCTTGACAAAATCAAATCTAAGCGCTGAAACAGACACACACGCACGCACGCACGCACGCACGCACGCACACACACGCACGCACACACACACACACACACACTCACACACGCATGGCTATAAATGGGGAGAAAGAATAAATGCAATAAAAGCAAGAATAAAAGCAATGGAAAATTATAGAGAGCATATCATATACAATTATATATTATAACAAAGTGTTCCCCTCCGAGCGGAGACAGGCTGCAGAGGGGGGTTGAGTGAGGTTAGGATTTTATGCAGAGGAGAAAAGGTGAGTTTTGAGAGCGGACTTGAAGGAGACAAAAGTAGGTTGCTGACGGACTGAGAGAGGAAGTTTGTTCCAGGAGAGTGGACCAGAAACAGAGAAGGCTCGTGGACCATAGGTATTGAGCTTAGTGCGTGGAAAGCGAAAAGTCAGAGGATCGGAGGCAGAACGGAGGGTACGTGAGGGAACATAGATCTCAAGTAGGCTTGACAGGTAATCGGGGGCTGCGTTATTGAGGCTTTTGTAGCACATGGTGTCTAGTTTGTACTGTATGCGCTTTGATACAGGGAGCCAGTGAAGTTGTGCCAGGAGAGGAGATATGTGGTCAGCTTTTTTCTTTTTGAGTACAAGGCGTGCAGCATTGTTTTGAATGCGCTGTAGGATGTGAATGGTGGAGGCAGGAAGACCAGACAGGAGTGAATTGCAATAGTCAATGCGAGACATTATGAAGGAGAGAACGAGTTTTGCAGTTGTTTCCACAGAGAGATACTTCCTGATCAGGCTTATACGATGGAGATGATAGTAGCAAGATCTGGCAGTTTGAGAAACAAAGTTGTTCATGGAGAGGGTAGAGTCAATGCAGACACCAAGGTTTTTAGCTGAATCAGAAATTGGGACTGATGTGTTATATAATGGGAGAGAAAGAGGAGGCAGCTGAGAAAGTTTCTGACGGGTGCCAATGAGGATAGCTTCTGTCTTGTCGTCATTAAGCTGAAGTTTGTTGTGTGTCATCCAGTTCTTAATGTCCGAGTAACACTCAGTGGTGCGAGTCAACAGGCGCTGTATATTATCAGGTGAGTCACTGTCTTGAAGTTGGGTGTCATCAGCATAGAAGTGGTGTTTTATAGAGTGGGAGTTGATGATGGTGGACAGGGGGAGGTATAAAGAGTGAAAAGAACAGGGCCAAGGACAGATCCTTGTGGAACACCACAGGTCAGGTATGCAGGTTGAGAGTAAGTGCCATTGATGAGAACAGTTTGTTTTCTGTTTGATAAATATGAAGTGAACCAGGAGAGAGCAATGTCAGAGATGCCAAAAGTATGATGAAGTCTAGAAAGGAGAATACCATGGTCAATGGTATCGAAGGCTGCAGACAGATCAAGGAGTGTGAGGAGAGAGACTTTGCCAGTATCAGTTGCAAGGAGGAGATTGTTGAGAATG
>JAPXFY010000035.1:34356094-34413594 GCA_030674185.1 Monoplex corrugatus
TGGCTTTTGTTCTTCTCTGTCTTACATGATCATCATCACTGTTAACACATCATACCATTTCACTGTTTCATTCAAATTCAAATTCTCTAAACAAAGAAACAAAATAAAATCAAAACAAAAACAGAACAAAAACAACAAAAAATGAAAACGAAAGAAAAAAAGGTGGCGGAAAAGAGCTGTTGTGTCTGAAAAAATGTGAGTGGTTTCAGTTTCAGTTTCAATTTCTCAAGATGGCGTCTCCACGCTCAGAATGAATTCCATATGCACTAACGTCACAGGTGCCACGTGATGCAGAAGATCCAAAATGATCACGGCACAAGCCTTAAAGCCTGAACATAAACCCACGAGCTGAGCTGGGCTGGCCTGGTCCCGAGATCCTACCTACTAGATAGTTACATAACTCTGGAGTCGTAGGGGAGTGAGGTGGCAGAGACCTCAACTTTTCCCAGGGCCAGCCTTGTTTTAAAACTGCGCAGATCTATATCAGGGCAGTAAACGCCTCAAAACAAGCACATGTCAATGACCCTTAAAAAAAATTAAGTGCACACATCAATGCATTCGCACATATAATCCAAGGATATGCCCCCAGCACTGACCACTCTGCCAAATCCATCACCGGGCGGAGCGGGGGGGGGGGGGGGGGGGGAAAGGGGGGGGAGGGGTATCAAACAAAAAAAAGTGTGGGCGGAAGAGGAAGATTAAAAACATCATTACAGGTAAAGGGGGGGGGGGGGGGGAAACGAGGCAGAAACAAAAAGAATGACAGAAAAGAGGAGGAGGATATTTCCAACAGGGGATTTTCACAAGACTGGGATATTATTTACACTGAACCATGACTTTTCCAACAGGGGATTTTCACAAGACTGGGATATTATTTACACTGAACCATGACATTTCCACCAGGGGATTTTCACAACACTGGGATATTATTTACACTGAACCATGACATTTCCACCAGGGGATTTTCACAACACTGGGATATTATTTACACTGAACCATGACATTTCCACCAGGGGATTTTCACAACACTGGGATATTATTTACACTGAACCATGACATTTCCAACAGGGGATTTTCACAAGACTGGGATATCATTTACACTGAACCATGACATTTCCAACAGGGGATTTTCACAACACTGGGATATTATTTACACTGAACCATGACATTTCCAACAGGGGATTTTCACAAGACTGGGATATTATTTACACTGAACCATGACATTTCCAACAGGGGATTTTCACAAGACTGGGATATTATTTACACTGAACCATGACTTTTCCAACAGGGGATTTTCACAACACTGGGATATCATTTACACTGAACCATGACTTTTCCAACAGGGGATTTTCACAACATTGGGATATCATTTACACTGAACCATGACTTTTCCAACAGGGGATTTTCACAAGACTGGGATATCATTTACACTGAACCAGACTCCAGTATTCCCATGGCGGGAAGGTGGATGCCGGGCTGTTAATCCTAGCACAGTATTATCCCTGAAAGTGTCTTTCTAATCTGGAAATCACTCGCTTTTACCAGCCATGTGCCGAAAATAAAGCACTGAGGGCTGGCCCTATGACCACTGAAAGTATTAAACCAGTCACCATGGTAAAGTGGTCAGTGCAACAGATTATTGACTGGAAAGTCATGAGTTCAAAGCCACATTAGAGCAAAATTTTATCGCGGAATTTTTTTCTCCCAAAACTGGATCCTACCTAGAGTTTGAGTGTGCTATGGGTTCATAGTAAAGACTTAGAACCACACAGTCAAGTCTCATCCACTTCAAGTATGCGCCACTGAGGGTGTTGTTGCTCAAATGTCCTGCTGACCAACACTGCAGGTGTCTGTATTTCTAATAATAATAATAATTAATAATTACAATATTTATATAGCGCAAAATCTTGATAAAATCAAATCTAAGCGCTGAAACAGACACACATGCACGCACGCACCACACACACACACACACACACACACACACACACACACACACACACACACACGCACACACACATGCACACGGCTATAAATGGGGAGAAAGAATAAAAGCAATGGAAAATTATAGAGAGCATATTATATACAATTATATATTACAATGTGATTCCCCTCCGATTGGAGACAGGCTGCAGAGGGGGTTGAGTGAGGTCAGGATTTTATGCAGAGGAGAAAAGGTGAGTTTTGAGAGCGGACTTGAAGGAGACAAAAGTAGGTTGCTGACGGACTGAGAGAGGAAGTTTGTTCCAGGAGAGTGGACCAGAAACAGAGAAGGCTCGTGGACCATAGGTATTGAACTTAGTGCGTGGAAAGCGAAAAGTCAGAGGATCGGAGGCAGAGCGGAGGGTACGTGAGTTAACGAGTTAACGCAGAGTACATATATCTCTGTTCAGCAGTTTCAATCCTAGATAAGACCTCATAGTTATCATGTCCATTTAGCCCCGTTATAGTGAAATCATCCATCATCATGGCATTATAAAAACTGACTCAAATTCTGTTGCCCCTCTTTCCATGATCTCAAGTTTCTCTGCCGCGTTCATGGCTAGGCTGAATTCAAGTTGGAATCTTTGGTGTCAGTGGTTTATATATGGGGACTATCGTCACTGGAGGTATGTGGTGATAGTTTCCATGCTGAGGGTCACTCACTCAGTCTGGCTCCATGACTGAGTGATTACTGTCATTAACCCTTTGACTCCCGCAGCCTGTCCACCAGCATCCTGCATTGTCACCCACGCCAGCAAAGCAAAATTTTAACCCTTTGACTCCCTTACCCTTTCCAACAGCTTCCTTGCAGGAAACTGGTGGATAGAGTGAGGGGACTAGTCAGAAGGTTGAGGGATTCAGAGGGTTAAGTTTATGCAGTTGGTAGACATCAGACATGGTGCGGAAGTTAAAGGTTTAATAAGGGGGTTTACAAGTTAGTAGGCAGTGTCCTTGGTAAGCTGGATTAGAACAGGTACTGGTGAACTCCACCAAAGTCCACAGCGTCTTCTCTGAAGGGTGGCCCCATGGGTGGGTGACATCGCTGGCTCCCAAGCACTTCTTGGAACTGGGATTTTACAGTATGAACTAGGGATAGGTGGTATCTCAAGGAATTGGAATGAGCTGTGAAGGAGCAACACCACCAAATCAGCGCAACAGATGAGGCAGCAAAATAAATGAATAAATAAATGAATGTATAAACAAATAAATGAACAATCAAATAAACGAAAAATACAGTTAATGACTGTATCGCATGCATGTAAACATAACCAGGTGCAACGTTCCACACCAGCTGCATGACAGCACCTACTCTAAAGAGCCATGGATAAACACACACCACACACACACACACACACACACACTACATACACACACCACACACACACACACACACACACACACACACACACACACACACACACACACACACACACACACACACACACACACACACAAATGGTTGCCAAATAGAGGGGTGAAGAGACTGGTGGCCAAGCCCAAACCTGTAGCCCACCCAGCTGTACAAGCCTATCCCATATTAATAAGAGATGGGTAAGATAAATCAGCAAGAGTAAGAATATGCATACCGCACAAGAAACGTTAGCCCAGAAAGCTGACAGTAGCAGTAACATGTCATTATTACTAAAAAACCTTTTTATCCACACACACACACACACACACACACACAACACACACACACACACACACACACACACACACACATATATATACATACACAAACATGTACACAAAAAAGCATGCACATGCATGCACATACACACACATGTATACACACACATACACACACAAGCATACACAAATGCATGCACATGCACGCACATACACACACACATATATATCCTCCCAGGTCACACTTGCAACATATACATCTGACGTTATGAAAGGCTCTGGAATTGAATCTAGAAGCAGATCCTGTAACTTTGAGACCTTCCTTTTCACCAGTACCCAGTTGGGAACTTCAAAGAACATGATTTGACATACATCACACTGATTTATAAAAAGAAGATAATATCAACTTGTTGGCAAGTCAAGTTAAATGTCATACAGAAGATTTTTATTCTGATCACTTGAAAGTTTACATTGATGGATCGATAATTGAAAGACAAGCAGGCTCAGCGTTTTTAATACCTGCACTCAAAATTGAGAAATCTTTCTATATAGGACTTAATAATTCTGTCTTTACCGCTGAACTCTTTCCAATCTTAATGGCTTTGAATTATATGACAAATCTTCCTAGGACAATTCCCCATATACTTTTTTGCGTTGATTCAAAATCTGTACTTCAAGCTCTTGAATTATCAAAATTACAAACAAGATCTGAAATGATACTGGAAATTACTCACTTGATTCATAGTTTATCCTTAAGAGGCATTGGTATTACATTGGTACCATCTCACAGTTCTTTTCATTATAATGATATGGTTGATAGGGCTGCCAAACGGGGGACAAAGAGCTCACCAGATTCAAATAATATACAGCTTTCCCTCTCATTGCATGAGTGTTATACCTTAGTGGATGCCTACGTATGGAAGCAGTTTCAAGATAAACAGAAAAAGAATGAAACATGTTACATAAACTTTGAAATTAGCAAAACACCTAAGCAGTTTCCTGCCAGCAGAAGTATACAGTCCCTTATGTATAGGTGGAAACTTGATGCCTTCAAAACAAAATACACCAAGAATATAGTGTGTCTGTGTGGAAAGAAGATAACACATAGTCATATTCTTTCATGCGTTCGGGTTAAAACGACATATTCCTATACTATCTACGAAGACAGTTTCTGACATATTTGCCTCACCATCCTTAACAAATGAATTTTTTGTTAGCCTGTCAAAAAGTCCTATAGCGAATTATCTTTAACACGCCGTTATTTCACATGTTCAACAATATTATGGTTAGCTAATTTTACTGTTTCAATCGTTGATTATAATAATGTCATTTGTTAATTTTTTCTTCTCGTCTTCGGCATAGTTGTTTTCTGGTTCATTTCTTTTTCCTGAAGATTAACCATTTCCAAATATCCTCTTCACTCCTCATGTATCCTCACTTTTTTTTTGTTTTTTGTTTTGGTCTAAAATCACTTTAGTGAATAGACATTAAATGAAATACCACCACACACACACACACAAATGCATGCACATGCACATGTACACACACTACACATACAGACACACATACATACACAAAACAAACACACACACACATTCATGCATTCATTCATTCATCATATAATAACCTATCTAAAACTATTTATCTTCAAAAGGAAGTAGGATTTTTTAAACAACGTGACAGTGACTTCAGAATAGACTCATAAATCAGTCAATTTTACCTTCACACTCTTGAGCCATCAAACTCAAATCACGGCAGAGTCACATTAAAATCCATGTCACATATTTCACACAAGCTGTCAGTGTCAAAACCAGATTTGTTTTTCTTTTGAAAGAGCTCTCCAACACACAATTCATCAAGTGGATAAAGCAGCTGATTCATCAGTGGACGTATGACAATCAGCTGCAGCTACAAGAATCACACACAAACACACAAACTATGGAGGAAATCATTATAAATCTATATTTCACGGCCCACAGAATCCTGTGACACAAGAACGCGCTGAATCTGTAGCAAACATCTGTAGTGGACACACACTGTATGGTTAACAGACGATAAAATACATACAGGTTCTAAGTTCTACCTGTTGCAAGATGGTGAGACTGGCTAAGAAGTGAAAATGACCTCAATACTAATGGTAGGGTTTGGGAAGGGGGGAGGGGGGAAGGGGGAAGGGGTGAGAAGAAAATGGGGATGGGACGGAGGTAGAAAATGCATGGTAGGGAAAAGGGATAAAAGGGAGTGGGGAGGTGGTTAGAGGAAAAACGCAGACAGGTAGAATACTTCACTCTCCACCACCACCACCCCACTTCTCTCTCCCTCTCTCTCTCGCTCGCTCACCTCTCTCTCTCTCTCCCTCCCTCTCTCTCTCTCTCTCTCTCTCGCTCTTTCAGAGAGATGACGGTTGGGCTGTCCTAAACAAAAGAAAAGAAAAACATTACCCCACTCCCCAAAATCCTCCCACATTTCCACTCCTCATCCAGCCCAGTACATGTTGTCTTGCAAAGCAGGCAAGTGAACGAAAGGCTGAGTCACACACAGCAAGGCCATTGACAAGCAGTGAAGCGGTTTTAACGTTTTCGGCATTGTGCTGCAGACCTCTACACGTATGTCGCTCAGCAGACAGGTAAAAAAAAAAAAAATGAAAAAAATAAAAAATGAAAAAAAAAAAAGTTGGGGGTTGGGGAGGGGGGGGTTGGCTGGTTGGAGAGCGACAGCAGCGAGATGGAAGGTGGAGGGGGGGGAGGTTAAGGTACGCCTCTCCCAAATCCCCTTCCTCTCTCTTTCTCATAATAGTGCTTTTCTTTCCTGAACCGTGGGAACTCTTGTGTTTTTTAGTAAGTGGTCCCCATGCCCCCTTGCCTTATGCTTTATAGGTAACTGTTATTACTGGAGCCATTTCTTTTTTTCCCACACAAGAGTTGCCAGTCCCTGGCTATCAAACATGACAGGAGGGGGGTCTGTCTATTGTGTACGTACAGTCTTGTGGTATTGTTCATAATCAACAACAACCCCCCCCCCCCCCCACACACACACACACACACACACACCTTTCTCCTTACCTTTCGTGCATTGTAAACTGTATCACTGCCACCTTCTCATTCACCCTTAAACTCTCTCACCCTATATTCCAGCAACCAGCTTTGTCAGCCATGACAGCAAAGCAAAAAAACTTCACCACTTTCACTCCCTCACCGTAAGAAGCTGGTGGACAGGGTGAGGGAATGAAAGGGTTAAATTAAGTTTTTGCTGCCAGCGGATACGGTACCAGGATGAAAGAGTTAACTTGGTTATGCTGCAATAATAATATACTTTACTTCTATAATACAGAACTTATCGTTGATTCTGACTGTTGTATATATATATATGAACCATACTTGCAAAAACTGTTTTGTATGCTGAAACTGAAGTAACATTTTCAGTCAACTGAATCAAAACCTGCTTTGTTTTGCGACTGAAAAAAAAAAGTATACATGTGTGTGTGTGTGTGTGTGTGTGTGTGTGTGTGTGTGTGTGTGTGTGTGTGTGTGTGTGTGTGTGTGTGTGTGTGTGTGTGTGTGTGTGTGTGTGTGTGTGTGTGTGTGTGTGTGTGGTGTCTCTGTGTGTCTGTGTCTCTGTGTGTGTATGTCTATGTGTGTGTGTATGTCTGTATGTTCATGTCCGAGTCTCTCTCGGTCCGTATATATATATATATGTGACTGAGCACATGCACAGCGGATAAAAATGCTATACAATAATGATTTATAATTATTCATGATTATGTACTGGTTTGTTTTTGTGTTTTTTGTTTGTTTGTTTTTTGTTGTTTCTGTCCCATCCTAATCCTATGCACCATTTTGGTGATACTGATTAGATGCTGCTCATTCCATCTTGTCAACAAACACCAACCCAAAGTTCATTCAGTCAAATTCCCAGTGCCAGAAGCTCACTGGAGCCAGCAATCTCAAACCATTGCAGGCAACCTACCAGAGGAGACTCTGCATTACTGCTGGTCCTCCTCAAGTTTTTCAACAGTGCCTGTTCTCATCCACCTAACTAAGAACACCTACTAATGACGGCAATCAGTCAGTCACAGAGCCAGACTCAGAGTGATATTTCAACTTTTTTCATATTTCAATTTCTCAAGATGATGTCTCCGCGCTCGGACTGAATTCAATATGCACTACTTTCACAGCTGCCATGTGATGGAGAAAATCCAGAATGATCACGGCACACGCCTTAAGCCTGCACATAAACCCAAGAACTGGCCAGGTCCTGAGGTCCTACCTAGATAGTTCCATAACCTTGAGGCTGTAGGGGAGTGAAAGTGACAGAGACCTCAACTTTTCCCGCAGCCACCATTATGAGAGCAGCTCCCATCCCCTCTCCCTCGCTTAGAATTCACATTCATATTCACATTTTTATACCAAGACTTCAGAAAGGCAAGAGGGCTAATTGATCTTCAAGGGGTGAGACCTGGGAAATCAACCTATCTCTCCCATGTTTTATACCAAGGCAGCCAGGCAATGCCCTGCTTTCCATGATTTTCAACTGCCGTGGGATCTTTAGCATGCACAGCCAGAAGGCACATGGGTCCGACTTGTTTTTCATCCCCTTCCGAATGACTAGACGTTCAGTTCGATTTTTTGGTCAAACTGAGAAGAAAAGTCAAAGCCTCCATGGGCAATTTGAGCGACAGCCTCAACCGTGCATCCATGAAGCGGATAATAATATACGACAAGTCCCAGTCTTCCCACTAAGCCCATAGCAATTAACATGAAATCTGAATCGAAGTAACTGCCAGTGTTCAATTAGCATGAAGCATACATTCCACTTTATTACATATGGCTAGCTGACTGCATGGTTTGTTAACCTGGATTTCAATGGAGAAGATAGCACGCACAAAGTGTCTGTGAGAACAATGGTAAATAAGCATGACTGATTCAACAATCCACTCATTGGACACGCTCATGGTTTCATCAGAAGATAATGAATTCAAAGACGTTCTGATGTGTGGATGTGTATACCGAGTGTGTACTCTGTCTGTGTGTGTATGTGTGTGTGTGTGTGTGTGTATGCACACACCTATGCGTGTGTGTGTGTGTGTGTGTGTGCACGCACGCATATGTATGCATGCGTTTGTGTATGTGAGTGTGTGCGTGCATGTGTGCGTGTGTGTATGCACACACTTACATGTGTGTGTGCGTGTGTGCGCGCGTGCGTGTGTGTAATATGCATGATTCCATCCAACTCTGCAAAGGTAAGACAGCAGAACATTTTCCAGACGGAAAGAAGACAAGGGGAAGGAAAAAACAAAGACACACTGTGATACAGACAGCGAAACAGAGAGGAGAGAAAAAGACAGACATTAAAACTGAGGGGAGAGAAAAAGACAGACATTAAAACAGAGGGGAGAGATAAAGACAGACATTAAAACAGAGGGGAGAGAAAAAGACAGATATTAAAACAGAGGGGAGAGAAAAAGACAGACATTAAAACAGAGGGGAGAGAAAAAGACAGACATTAAATTTAAAACATAGGAGGGAGAAGAGAGGGAGAGAGAGAAAAAGACAGACATTAAAACATAGGAGGGAGAAGAGAGAGGGGAGAGAAAAAGACAGACATTAAAACATAGGAGGGAGAAGAGAGAGGGGAGAGAAAAAGACAGACATTAAAACATAGGAGGGAGAAGAGAGAGGGGAGAGAAAAAGACAGACATTAAAACATAGGAGGGAGAAGAGAGAGGGGAGAGAAAAACACAGACATTAAAACATAGGAGGGAGAAGAGAGGGGAGAGAAAAACACAGACATTAAAACATAGGAGGGAGAAGAGAGGGGAGAGAAAAACACAGACATTAAAACATAGGAGGAGAAGAGAGGGGAGAGAAAAACACAGACATTAAAACAAAAGGAGGAAGAAAAAGGAGAGAGGGGGGAGAGAAAAACACAGACATTAAAAATAAGATGAGCGAGAAGTGAGGGAGAGAAAAACACAGACATTAAAACATAGGAGCGAGAAGTGAAGGGAGAGAAAAACACAGACATTAAAACATAGGAGCGAGAAGTGAAAGGGAGAGAAAAACACAGACATTAAAACATAGGAGCGAGAAGTGAAAGGGAGAGAAAAACACAGACATTAAAACATAGGAGGAGAAGAAAGGGAAGAAAAACACAGCATTAAAACATAGGAGCGAGAAGTGAAAGGGAGAGAAAAAGACAGACATTAAAACATAGGAGAGGAAAGGGAGAGAAAAAGACAGACATTAAAACATAGGAGCGAGAAGGGGGGAGAAAGAAAAAGACAGACATTAAAACATAGGGGAGAGAAAAGACAGACATAAAACATAGGAGGAGAGAGGGGGAGAAAGAAAAAGACAGACATTAAAACATAGGGGAGAAAGAAAAAGACAGACATTAAAACATAGGAGAGAGAAGAGAGGGGGAGAAAGAAAAAGACAGACATTAAAACATAGGGGGAGAAAGAAAAAGACAGACATTAAAACATAGGAGCGAGAAGAGAGGGGGAGAAAGAAAAAGACAGACATTAAAACATAGGGGGAGAGAGAAAAAGACAGACATTAAAACATAGGAGCGAGAAGAGAGGGGGAGAAAGAAAAAGACAGACATTAAAACATAGGAGGGAGAAGAGAGGGAGGAGAGAAAAAACAGACATTAAAACAAGGAGAGACTAAGAGAGGGGGAGAGAAAAAGACAGACATTAAAACATAGGAGAGAGAAAGAGGGGGAGAGAAAAAGACAGACATTAAAACATAGGAGAGAGAAGAGAGTGGGAGAAGAAAAAGACAGACATTAAAACATAGGAGGGAGAAGGTGAGGGGGAGAAAGAAAAAAGACAGACATTAAAACATAGGAGGGAGAAGTGAGGGAGAGAGAAAAAGACAGACATTAAAACATAGGAGGGAGAAGTGAGGGGGAGAGAAAAAGACAGACATTAAAACATAGGAGGGAGAAGAGAGGGGGAGAGAAAAAGACAGACATTAAAACATAGGAGAGAGAAGAGAGGGGGAGAAAGAAAAAGACAGACATTAAAACATAGGAGAGGAAGAGAGGGGGAGAGAGAAAAAGACAGACATTAAAACATAGGAGGGAGAAGTGAGGGGGAGAGAAAAAGACAGACATTAAAACATAGGAGGGAGAGAGAGAGAGTAAAGAGGGGGAGAGAAAAAGACAGACATTAAAACATAGGAGGGAGAAGAGAGGGGGAGAGAAAAAGACAGACATTAAAACATAGGAGAGAGAAGAGAGGGGGAGAGAAAAAGACAATGAAACAGAAGAGGGAGAAGAACAGAGGGAGAGAAAAAGACAATGAAACAGAAGAGGGAGAAGAACAGAGGGAGAGAAAAAGACCAACACTAAAATGGAGGAGGAAGAGAGGAGAACAAAAAAAGACTGACACATTTTGAGATCAGCTAGCAAGCAAACACTACAGGGCACCACATTTATCCTGTATGAATTTGTTCAATATAATCTGAAAATGTAATTTCTTTTCCATTCTGTAACTGCCAAAATTTCTCAAGCACTCTCAAAAACGGTCAATGGTGACTGCAGTCTGACATATTCACACTAATCACAGTCACACATTGACAGACAGTGAGCATGGTGAGCAAGTATCAATTACTGCATAATTCATCAAGACAAGTGACACACACATAGTATAACAACCACTTAACAAGAGTGTACTGAAGAAGAATTTGCCAGCTATGAGGAAGAGTATTAATTTACGACCTGAACCAGCTGCCAGCAAGTGTTCATTTCACACCTTTCGGTAGACAGTTGTTGTCAAGTTACAGCATAATTTACCATAATTATCTGGGTGGGCCGTCCGTACAGTTATTTTTTTGTTTTATTTTTTTGTTTAAAGCCCAGCTAACTGCGTAGAGCCATATCGGGGCTATAACCATTTCAAAACATACGCAATACTTGAACAAACAAAAAAAGGAAAAGAAAATTAAGGACACATATATATATATCAATGCACCTGTGCACATAATCTAAGGATAAGTCCCTGGTGTTGGCCACCACATTAAATTAATCCACAGGGGATTTAAAAGACATACCTGAACACAAATTTAAACATAACTAAAACATAAAAACAGGCCTAGATTACCTAAAATTGCTTTCACATATCACATTTCCACAGATCCAAAAATGCACTTAATACAAGAACCCAATTATCAATCCTAAGAGTAAGAGAATATATCATATGACTTTATTAACACATACAGCACAGAAAAAAAGTAATGGGAAGAAATGACAGAAACTGAGAAAGCAAAGAAGTACGCCAAAAACAAAGAGACTGACAGAAACAAGGAAATTTCTGGCACAGAATTTTCCAGAAGGTGGGGATACTATTTATACTGAAAGAGCCCCTGGCATCCCCACGGGAGAAATCTGTACACTACATTTCAGCTGAATTGTATCGCACCAGCATTACAAACTTACAAGGCACAAATTCCCAATCCAACAACTGCATACCCACCTCCAGTGAATGACACAAACTTTGTCAATCTACTGATTCAATATGAGACTGACTCTATTGTGTTTAACATGTTTAACCCTTTGATTCCCGCACCCTATCCACCGACTGCAAAAACTTAACCCTTAGATTCCCTCACCCTATCCACCAGTTTCCAGCAGGAAGCTGGTGGATAGGGTGAGAGATTCAAAAGTTCAGTTTTTCCTTTGCCAATACCGTTGGCAATGCAGGATGCTGGTGGACAGGGTGCGGGAGTCAAAGGGTTAAAAGAACATTCTAATTTTCTATACAGCCTCCTCTTTGAAATCTGTGCATTATAGCAAAAATTTGCCTGTACCAACCACCCACCTTACTTTCATGGTATGTCACTGGAATATAATTATTATTTTCCAAAGGGGTAAACAACTGTACACTCAGGTATGTCATAGAATAACAATGATTGTACAGTGCCTTATCAACAACTGTACACTCAGGTATGTCATAGAATAACAATGATTCTTTGTACAGTGCCTTATCAACAACTGTACACTCAGGTATGTCGTAGAATAACAATGATTGTACAGTGCCTTATCAACAACTGTACACTCAGGTATGTCATAGAATATCAATGATTCTTTGTACAGTGCCTTATCAACAACTGTACATTCAGGTATGTCATAGAATAACAATGATTGTACAGTGCCTTATCAACAACTGTACACTCAGGTATGTCATAGAAAATCAATGATTCTTTGTACAGTGCCTTATCAACAACTGTACACTCAGGTATGTCATAGAATATCAATGATTCTTTGTACAGTGCCTTATCAACAACTGTACACTCAGGTATGTCATAGAATAACAATGATTCTTTGTACAGTGCCTTATCAACAACTGTACACTCAGGTATGTCATAGAATAACAATGATTCTTTGTACAGTGCCTTATCAACAACTGTACACTCAGGTATGTCATAGAATAACAATGATTGTACAGTGCCTTATCAACAACTGTACACTCAGGTATGTCATAGAAAACAATGATTCTTTGTACAGTGCCTTATCAACAACTGTACACTCAGGTATGTCATAGAATAACAATGATTCTTGTACAGTGCCTTATCAACACTGTACACTCAGGTATGTCATAGGATAACAATGATTCTGTACAGTGCCTTATCAACAACTGTACACTCAGGTATGTCATAGAATAACAATGATTCTTTGTACAGTGCCTTATCAACAACTGTACACTCAGGTATGTCATAGAATAACAATGATTCTTTGTACAGTGCCTTATCAACAACTGTACACTCAGGTATGTCATAGAATAACAATGATTTTGTACAGTGCCTTATCAACAACTGTACACTCAGGTATGTCATAGGATAACAATGATTCTTTGTACAGTGCCTTATCAACAACTGTACACTCAGGTATGTCTAGAATAACAATGATTCTTTGTACAAGTGCCTTATCAACAACTGTACACTCAGGTATGTCATAGAATATCAATGATTCTTTGTACAGTGCCTTATCTCGCAAAAGCCATAAAGCCACAGGGCATACAACTACAGCAAATATATATACTGCTCAACAGTCAACTAATATTACAGTAATAATGATATGATCAAAATGAAAAGGGACAAACTAAAAAATAATACTGAAATATAAACCACCACATTGGCACGTATTAATCCTTACAGCAATGACAACAGTAAACAACTGACAAAGTACACTTTAAGCATTTAGTTTAAAGCCTAAAGTAATAAATACTTCTCTCTCACTCTCTCTCACCCAGTCTCTCACACATGTATACACATGTATACACACACTCACGCAAACTCAATCACACATATATATATATTACTAAACACACTTGCACATGCCTGGGCATACTGTATTTAAAATATACATACCCAAAGACTCCCATTTGTTCATTTCTAATTCATTTTACATTATATGTTTTACACTATAGTTCTTGAGATATGACTGATTTCGTAATCTATGAGTTAACAAAAATCATGTGTACTGTCATTTTTCAGTGTTACCGGAAAATTTCTCATCATACACTGTAGTCAAAAGAATTTGTTGCGGAGGACTTCATCACCATCATCATGTGTTCTGCCGCATGGTGTTGGTGATCATGGCCCTCCATGAATACCAATCTATCCCTTGTCGCTGCAATTACATCTCCCACCCTCTGTCCTAAGCCACCCTGCAACTGCAAGTCTGTCCAACATTTTCTCCCTGGGTTTACCTGCTGTTCTCTTTCCCTCCAGCTTTCCTGTTGTGACCAGGTGCTCTAATTCTCCTTTCCTCATAAAATGGCCTATAAATGTTGCATGTCTTTTTTTAATCTTCTTTATTAATGATCTTCTTGTGTCTTCCTTCTTCAAGACTTCTTGTTTGTTTTCTTTGCTGTCCACGGAACTCTCAACATTCTTTTTAGAACCACTTAGTGAAAGGTTTAAGCAAAGGAAAGACAACAACAACAACAACAAAAAAGAAAATGCTACCATGTAATCTATGGGGATAACACCTGTGGGCAAAACTGATCAATAATAATAAATATACTTTTAATGTTTTATACAAGGGAGTCGTACATTAAGATAGATGTGTGTGTGTGTTACTCTGACAGTCTCTGTGTGTATGTGTGCGTGTTCACACATGTGTAAGGCCTACATGAAATTACAGCTTTTTTGTTTGATTTCTTACTTTCTTTTTTCTTTCTCTTGGGAAGGGGGGAGGGGGTGTACTTTCGTCACAATGGATTTACTAGGTGAAACTCATGTTGCTCTCCCTGGAAAGAGCATCAGCATTTCCCTGTGGTACACATCGTACGTATTACTTTACTTTTTTCTTTTCTTTTCTTTTTTCTTTTTCTTTTTTACTTTTTTTTTTTTTCTTAGCCTGTAGTGCATGATACACCTGTGAGTTGCTCATTTCAACTGATTTCTTCAAAATAAGCAAATTTCTCAAGAACCTGGCAATGTAAGGGTGACATGGGCAGGGATTTGAGCACAGACCGGCTGGGGGTATAAATCTGCTGCAAGTGAACCCACCCATTTGACTGCAATCAGGACTCCCAAACACACAAGGGGAAATAACTCGCCTCGTACGAGAAGTGACAATTTGTTTTAGATTTTGAGGGATCGGGACCGTTTGATTGAAGCATCACAAACTGCTTCATTTTTGCATTCCGACATTTGATCAAATCTCTCCATTCAGTTTTCTGTATCTCATCGGTTTGGCTGAACGACAAACAAGTCTTACCTCCACGATCTAAAAGTAGTTCCGTTAACAGGTGTGGAGCACATTCCTCAAGTGTCATACAAAACTCTCGAAAAGCGTCAGGGTCCCTCGAAAGTTTATCAAGCAGAAGATCTGTTCTCTCAGAAGCATCCGATACACCTGCAAGCTGTCTTTCTTCTAAGTTCGAAAAAAATCCTCGCTTGATAAGTTTGGGCACAACTCTGTTCATATCTGGATCTTTGGACAGTCTTGCTCGATGTCTCTCGAGCAGGCGAATCCACACACCTGTACCCGCCATCTTTAAATTTTTGGCCTAAAGAGATGGACGCCTTGTTTTCAAACATTCTTGGTTTATCACTAAACTAGATATTAATTTGATCAACATGATCAAACATTTAAAAGTTTATTATTATATTTCACATCTGTTTTAGATATTCATTTGTGGTCTTTCATTTTATTAAAGTAAAAATAATTATTATTTCTTCGTTTCCAAGTTTCCTGTCCAATCAGGGCGTGACCTTTTGACACGGCAACCTCGAGAGCACCCCAGACGGAGGTTAGCACGTTGGTTTGTTTTCATCACGTGGAGTTTGCTTTTTTTGAAAACGTTATTTTGTCGCTGTTTTGCCGCTGGTGTGTGTTACACAAAAACTACTGATTAGAAAATGCTTTTGAACATTTTCTTGTTCTGTGTTCTCAAATTTGACTTGTAATTTTATCAGCGTTCTCGCCGGCATTGTGACGAGACACAGACAAACATTCGGAAAATACAGCAAGATGGCGGACATTCAGGATTTATTTGGAAGCGATGCAGAAAGTGACGACGGTATGTAAAATCTGAATTGTTGATTTTAAGCAGAGTGATGTATTTTCGGTTAAAGGTGCAGTTACTTAGGTTTCCCTGAATTTTGCGTACGAATACAGTGTGATCGGTCACTTCCCTAACTCTAAACCTAGATGATCTAGATTCTAGCCTTCGTCAGTTCGTGTATTTGGGAGCCCTGATTGATTCTATTGCAGTCGTAACTATTACGAAACTAGTAAAAGGAGACGTCATCTTGAGAAACTGAAACTGAAACTATCAAACGATACCTACTAACCTAGCCCGAGTGTGCGGGCCACGATGCCTGGAATGATGTATTGCGTTCATTCGAATCATTGAATCAATGATTGATGTATTTGTGTTTTGCACCAGATTGGCAGATATAAATCTATGCCCCAATAATTTTCAGTCTGGTGTATGGTATATGGTATCTGTATCTGTATACCCGGGTACGTTGTCGCCAAGATTTATGGCATTATCGCGACGGGTGGGGGTGTGCGCAGTTTAGCAGGTTCACTGTTTGGATGTTATTAATATTAGTCTTTTGAAGCTTACAAGAGTTGGTGCTCTCACAATGTTTTCTTCCAGATGGTTCCAGTCTCTTACTGTGCTAATAAAAAAAATGACTATTTGAACTGCTCTGTCTTGCATCTGCTGACTTGGAATGTTCTCGTGTTGTTTCTTTACATAATTTGAGATCACACTGGTGGTATCGTACTGGTCGCCAGATGTTCGTGGCCTTATGAGTCATTCCTGGTTTATGTGGAGTTAAATACTCAGCAGATGGTATGGCCAGTACCAACCCCACAACCACCTTGTAGAGGAAGATGAGGCGTAGGTCACGTCTACGCTGTTGGAGTGTTGGTAGTTGCAGAGTGTGAAGCATATTGGTAATGGAGCCGGGTGTTCTGGATTTATAATCACCAGTTATAAACCGGGCAGACAGGTGCTGCACTTTTTCTAATTTGTCAATGTCCTGTTTGAGTTAGGGACTCCATATGATAGAGCCATACTCGAGGGCTGGTCTGATGAGAAATAGGCATTTTTCTTGCATTGGAGGGGGCAGAAACGCAAGTTTCTCCTGAGGAAGCCAAGGGTGTTGTGTGCTTTCTTACAGGTGTGGGCAATATGGGTGCTCCATTTCAGGTCATCGGAGAGTTGAATACCTAGATAGGGGTTTGTGTGGACGTGCTGAAGGGGGGTGTTGCATAGTGAGTAGATATAGTTGGTAGACTGCTGTATACTGAGGATGTAGCACTTGTTGGTGTTAAACTTCATACCCCAGTTAGTGGCCCAGGTTTCGAGTAGGTTGAGGTCTCTTGAAGCTGAGTGTGGCCTTAAAGGAGGCAGTCGTCAGCAAACAGGCGCACTTGGGTCTTGACCCTGTCAGGAGGTCGTTGATGTGGCACAGGAAGAGGAGCGGGCCCAACACTGTTCCTTGAGGTACTCCGGAATTCACCAGGGTCTCTTCGGATGTGACGCCCTCTATCAGTATCACGACGGCTATCTTCCTACGCTGGAGAAAGTTTGATAACCAGGTATGGAGGGGACCTCTAATTCCATACTCGTGCAGCTTGTGAAGGAGACATTTGTGGGGGAAGGTGTCGAATGCTTTAGAAAAATCTAAAATGGCAACAATGGTGGTGTTAGTGTTTAAAGTTCCATTATTCTCATTCACCTCTGCATTTCATAGGGATGTGACAAAAAGTTTTGTTGTTATTTTTTTTAACATATTGTTTATATATATAATCGATATCAGCATCAAGAGCAAAAAATAGCTTTACAGTGATATCAATCTTTTAAGAAGATTGATTAATTGTGACAAAAATTATGATTTTTTTAAAGAGTTAGTTTTTGCAATAGGCTCTCATAAGAAAAATGGTGACCACTTTTTTCTGTTTTGGAGATAGGTCTATAGTATAAGGCCTGTATTACATAATGATGCATAACTTTGTCAAATCTTGATCTATTTTTAAGCAAAAAACAGAAACGACGACAAAGAGCTTGATCATCCTGAGATAACTATGGCAAATTTGAACTGAAATATTCTTTCATTAAGAGGTAAAATTTCAATTAATTGCCTTAATGGGCTTAATGTTTTTTTCCATCTGTGAGCATAAAAACTCAAGTAACTTTCTCATTTGCCATCAGATGAACCTGAAGTTTGCTACGTACATGTCCTCCAGACAACATTCTTGATATCAAATGACAGGAAGACTCAATGTGCTTTAACCCTTGACTCCGCACCGTCCACCACATCTGCATTGCCAACCATGCTAGCAAAAGCAGAAACTTAACGCTTTGACTCCCTCACCCTATCCACCAGCTTCTGCAGGAACTGCTGGTAGGTGAGGGAGTCAAAGGGTTAAGTTTTTGCAGTTGGTGGATAGGGATGCGGGAGTCAAAGGTTCAGTTTTTGCAGTTGGTGGATAGGATGCGGATCAAAGTGTTAAACTTAAGAAAATAATGAATTGTACAATTTCTGTGAACTCACACTAGTCACAGCCTTCATTACTAACAATAGTTTCATTATCATTTAAAGTTTCTGATAATGATTATATATTAATATGCTCATGAATCTTTCAGTGTTAATTATTTGATTCTGCAACACAAATGTTTGAATGAGAATACTGTATGCCTAATAAATGTGACAATAATACATTATCTCTCTAACACTTGTCTGCCCAAAGAAACACACACACACACACACACACTCTCTCTCTCTCTCTCTCTCTCTCTCTCTCTCTTCTCTCTCTCTCTCTCTCTCTCTCTCTCTCTCTCTCCCTCTCACTTACTCATTCACTTACTCACTAGTCACTCACTCACTTGCTGTCCCCCTCCCTCCCTGTGTACTTTCTTCGTGGTTTCTGTGAAGTAATTAAACAACAGGCCTAAAATTAACTTTTTTCTTTAGACATTTTTTATTAACTGGAAAATTTCCATCTGTGTGTGTGTGTGTGTGTGTGTGTGTGTGTGTGTGTGTGTGTGTGTGTGTGTGTGTGTGTGTGTGTTTTGGAAATTCTGAGTACACATTCAGACTACAAATATTGAGTCTACTTAATGAAACTGAAAGGATAAGAAAATTAATTTTAACAAAGAGACTGACTCAAACTCATCACTGAATCAGTGAATGACGAAAACAAAGGACAAAATAAAGGGGGGAAAAGACAGTGAATTATGGCATTGAAATATTTAAAAAGTTTGATTTAAATAATAAAACTGAGGAAAGAAACATTATTTATTGCTGTGATTGAATCAGTTTACATTAACCAGTTTGACTCCCACACCGTGTACACCAGCATCCTGCATTGTCAACTGTGCTAGCAAGGCAAAAACTTAACCCTTTGAATCCCTCACCCTATTTACCAGCTTCCTGCAGGAAAGAGTTAAATTTTTGCAATTGGCGGATAGGGTGTGGGAGTCAAACGGTTAAACAGCTATTAAACTAGCTGCATAAGCTCTACGTAGCATGTCAACAATGCTGCAGGCCAATCAAAAGGCAGGAAAAATACCACATGATCAGCAGACAATTTAGAGCAGACGACAGTATACCAAACAAAACACATAAACACTCCTCAAGAGCATGTTTAAGGATAACCCGAGTTTAACCAAATTATCAAACAAATCATAACATCATGTCTGTTATTGTTAATGCATACGTTTTTCAATTAGTCCTGATCAAGAGATTTTCTTTGGCTGACATGTCACAGCAACCGGCTTGCCTTCCCCTTGCTTTCCGACATCGATCGCGAGAACAGTCCACTCCTTTCAAGTCCTTTGGAAATAACGTAAATCTGTGCGTAAATTTTGCAGACTAATAAATAACTTTTCAATGTATATATGTTATGTTTTAAAGATCAGCGCTACTCATCTTTAATGATTATTTGAAAAATGAATCATATTTGCTGGTGTAGAGCAACAATTTTGTTATGTCACAACACACTGTGGGTTTTAGTACTTCCCAAGCAGTGACGCATAAACAAGCCTCTAAGTGAGACCCTACTGCAGATGACACGGATTGGCCGGCCATCTTTTTGATCATATGACGCGAACGGAAATGATAAGAATAAGATTGTCACATCCCTACATTTCCAAATCTCTCCAGCGCATAGGATTTTGTGCAGGCTGAAAAATGATGGATCAGACAGTGCAATAACTAATTAGAATTAACTTTATTAAGAAACTTAGAAAGAGAAGAAGAAAAATGCTGGATGATGAAAAGTAATTGCCATTCATAACAAATGACCAGTTAGACTAAAGTAAATTTTGTCTTTGCAAACAAATAAAAATAATACTAATACTATATAGACATATTAAAGAACTCTTTCTAGCTTACTCAGAGAATCCACATAAACCTCGAGATTGATCATCTGCCTTTTGTAGTTATGTTATCACTAGGATCTCGCTCTGTTTACCACACTCCTCCCCTCCCACATCATCATGAAAAAGTCTCCAGAAGAAAGGCCATCTTTATTGTAATAATGGCTTATTGTCAGTCGTCAGCATGAAAAGAATTTTGCTAATTTTTTAGGGGGAACATGTGGTATTGGTGCGAATATATGTGTGGGCTAGTAGATTTTAAAAAGAAAAAGAAAAAAAGAAAGAAAGCAGATGGACATAATAATAATAATAATAATTACAATATTTATATAGCGCAAAATCTTGATAAAATCAAATCTAAGCGCTGAAGCAGACACACACGCAAGCACGCACGCACGCACACGCACGCACGCACACACACACACACACACACACACACACACACACACACACACACACACACACACACACACACACACACACACGCATGGCTATAAATGGGGAGAAAGAATAAAAGCAATAAAAGCAAGAATAAAACCAATGGAAAATTATAGAGAGCATAGCATATACAATTATATATTATAACCATGTGATTCCCTCCGAGCGGAGACAGGCTGCAGAGGGGGGGGTAGGGGGGGGGGGGGGGGTTGAGTGAGGTTAGGATTTTATGCGGAGAAGAAAAGGTGAGTTTTGAGAGCGGACTTGAAGGAGACAAAAGTAGGTTGCTGACGGACTGAGAGAGGAAGTTTGTTCCAGGAGAGTGGACCAGAAACAGAGAAGGCTCGTGGACCATAGGTATTGAGCTTAGTGCGTGGAAAGCGAAAAGTCAGAGGATCGGAGGCAGAGCGGAGGGTACGTGAGGGAAGATAGATCTCAAGTAGGCTTGACAGGTAATCGGGGGCTGCGTTATTGAGGCTTTTGTAGCACATGGTGTCTAGTTTGTACTGTATGCGCTTTGATACAGGGAGCCAGTGAAGTTGTGCCAGGAGAGGAGATATGTGGTCAGCTTTTTTCTTTTTGAGTACAAGGCGTGCAGCATTGTTTTGAATGCGCTGTAGGATGTGAATGGTGGAGGCAGGAAGACCAGACAGGAGTGATGCATGACCTGCCTACGGTATGCGACCTATGGGCACCTACTCTCCTCTGCCACATCCTGTTTATATTACCGAATTCCAGACACCCTATACTTTCTTCCTGGCAAATTTTTAAGCTTTAGAAGGATTTATTTTGAAAAACACCAGGGTTTTCATGACCTGAGACACTTTACAATGCAAGTTAAGGCAAACACTTGCTACGGGTTTGAGAGTTAAGGCAACACTGTACAGGGTGTCAGAAGTTATGGACGCTGAAGGGGTTTGTAGAATAAAGGTCGAAACACTTGCTTGACAGGGGTTTTGTCAGAAGTTAAAGGCCGAAACACTTGCTTGACAGGGATTTTGTCAGAAGTTAAAGGTCGAAACACTTGCTTGACGGGGTTTTGTCTGAAGTTAAAGGCGAAACACTTGCTTGACAGGGATTTTGTCAGAAGTTAAAGGCCGAAACACTTGCTTGACAGGGAGTTTTGTCATGAAGTTAAAGGTCGAAACACTTGCTTGACGGGGTTTTGTCAGAAGTTAAAGGTCGAAACACTTGCTTGACAGGGTTTTGTCAGAAGTTAAAGGTCGAAACACTTGCTTGACAGGGGTTTTGTCAGAAGTTAAAGGTCGAAACACTTGCTTGACGGGGTTTTCTCCTCTGAGGACCTTCTGATGTCTGGCTGTCCCCTGAGTTTCTTACTACTAAAATCTACTGTACTAGCTGAGCTGGGTTGTAGAAATGTTTAATCTTCTCCAGGCCTGGGGTGGGTGAGGGTGTTTACAGTGTGTGTAGTTTTGTGTGTGAGCGCGTGTGTGTGTGGCGTGTATGTGTGTGTCACTGCTGTGTGTGTGTGTAGTGTGTGTTTAGTTTATGTTTGTGTGTGAGGGTGGGTGTATCTATGTGTGTGAGTATGTGTGTGTGTTTTGTTTTTAATTCCATTTCTTTTCATCATGATGCTATATTTCTTTATCAGTTTATGATTGTGACTGATTCTCTGTGTGTTTCATTTTCAGGCAGAGGATCCAAAAGGGGTTCACCATCACAAGCCTCAGCCTCCCAGCACATTCGGCTCTGGTTCTGGGTCGGAGGCAGGAAGTGTTCACTCTGGTTCCCCCCCTGGCTCCCCTCAGCACCACAGTCGCTCAGCTTCACCAGCCAGTCCTGGTAAGGAGAAATCAAAAGAAATCCACAATGTGTAGGAGTAGTTGTGGTCAAGCAAACACTTTGCAAGCCCTTTTTTTTCCGTTTGTCTGGCGAGTGAATAAATATTTTAATGTTTCTAAAACCTGACAGCATTAAAAAGCACAGAAATTTATGTGGTTGATTGGTTGGCCAATTCCAACTTGAAGGATGATTCCAGCATTTTGATTAGGGATGCTGCTGAGGATTTTCTAGGAAATAGAAAGAGAGTCATCTGAGAGACTGTAGAATTGCTGAGTTCTGCTGTCTGTTAAAGAGTATTTCCAGAATTTTTATCCAGTACTCTGCAGAGAACTCTGCAAAAACTGCCTCTTTCAGATCTAACCATGTAAAGATTGCAGACCCATTTTACAGGCCACCTGTAAGTTTTACCTGAAAAGATAGCAAAGAAAACACCAAACACAGCATCACACAGGGATGAGACCGGGATTACCACAGGAAGATTCACGGATGAAGACAAAGAACTGTCTTTCAGGGAATTGACCCAAGTGCTGTGTAAGATTCTTTCTGTCCTTCATTCAACTTTCAAGTGCCCATTGTGAGCAAGTCTTTTCCTGTGTCAGGTAGAACAGAATTACCAGAAATCCTCACTGTCAGTCACTACTCTTGCGAGCCTCCTTATGCTGAAGTCTCTTCTTAGCAGCTTTGGTGATTTGAACCGAAGTTTCTCACATCTTAGGAAGATGTTTTATAACCACTTGGCCACATGCTTCACTAGAACTGAAAGTTATAAAGAGAAAATCTTTTGTGACCGTTGGTTGGTTTGTATTTTTATATGTGCACATTATATTATATATATCTCTCTCTCTCTATACATACATACGTACAAATGTATATATGTGTAATATTATATATATATGTGTGTCTGTGTGTGTCTTTTTGTGTGTCTGTGTGTGTGTCTTTGTGTGTGTTGTGTCTTTGTGGTTGTTTCAAGAAGTTAGGCAAAGATAGAGCTGACATGTAGCTTGACTATAGCATGCGATTTTGTTAAAAACTGTCCGTTTGTTTTTTTCAGTGGAAGTCATGAGTGTGATGTTTATTTGATTATTGTTATTAGAACTGCTTAAAAGATTTGTTTTTTAAACTCCTGTTTTTCTGTTCACTGTTTAAGTTTGATTGTTATGTTATAGAAGTACTTGAAATACTCGTATTTGTTTAAAACTCCTGTTTTTCTGTTCAATGTTTAACCCTTTGACTCCCGCACACTGTCCACCAGCATGCCTGTATTGGCTACCTACTAGCAAGCAAAGCAACCTGACACTCACCTATCACCAGCTTCCTGCAGGAAGCTGGTGAATAGGGTGAGGAAGTCGAAGAGTTAGTTTTTCAGTTGGGGATAGGGTAGCTGTAGTCAAGGGTTTAAGTTTGATATATGTTATTAGAAGCACTTAAAAGATCCGTTTTTAAAACTCCTAGTTTCCCTTCACTGTTTAGGTAGTGCAGAGGACAGTGACAACGAAAGTCCGTAGGGAGTCACAAGGGGAGTCCTAGAGGAGTTGAGGATACACAAAGTGCAGCAGAAGTCCACACAGGTAGTGAAATGGGAGTCCCCCAAGCCAGTCCCGCTCCCCCAGGCAGCGATGATGAGAGCGCTCATGAGAGCAACGCAGGGAGCCCCAAAGGCAGCGAAGAGATGCAGGGTAGTCCTGCTGCTGCTAGTGATGCGGAAGGTAGCACTCAGGGTAGCGCTCAAGGCAGTCCTCCTGCCAGTCCGGGAAGCGCCAGAGAAAGTCCACCAGGCAGTCCAGCTGAGAGTGCTGCCAGTAGGAGTGACATCCAGTCCCCAGTGGCTAGTCCGGTAGGGGGCAGCCAGAAAGGGAGCCCTCCAGGAAGTCCAGCCCATTCAGGCAGTGAGAGGGGGAGTCCACCAGCAAGTCCTGCTGGAAGCGACAAAGCCAGCAGCCATGAAAGTCCACCAGCAAGTCCTGCCCATGAAGGAAGTCTGCCAGGAAGTCCTGCCCATGAAGGAAGTCCGCCTGGAAGTCCTGCCCATGAAGGAAGTCCGCCTGGAAGTCCTGCTGGAAGTGCACATGGAAGTGACCATGGTAGTGAAGCAGGTAAGAGCGAACAAGCGTTTTCTGTATTCTTTGTTTTCATAAGTTGGTTGTAGTTTGTATCTGTCTTTTACTGTATCTGGAAGCCCATGTCAAACAGTTGTGCCGTACTCTGTACTATCAGCTACGCAGAATTGGTAAGATTCGCTCCTTCCTTTCCACTGATGCTACCAACAAGCTTGCTGTCTCTTTCATACTATCTAGATTGGACTATTGTAACTCTATTCGCAGGTCTCCATGACAATCAACTATCTAAACTTCAGCGCATACAGAACCACGCGGCTCGCCTTGTTCTCCGCAAGCCCAGGCGTGAGAGTG
Source organism: Monoplex corrugatus (assembly GCA_030674185.1). Lineage (NCBI taxonomy): Eukaryota > Metazoa > Mollusca > Gastropoda > Littorinimorpha > Ranellidae > Monoplex > Monoplex corrugatus. The sequence continues at coordinate 34,381,208 of JAPXFY010000035.1, forward strand.
CAAAATCTCTGCTTAGAACACTTCATTGGCTCCCGGTAAAGGCTAGGATTCAATATAAAGTTGCCTGTCTCTGCTTTCAGTGTATCTATCACGAGAACATGCCATCCTATCTTGCCAACCTCCTGCAGGGTTACAAACCTTCTCGAACGCTCCGCTCTTCTGACACCTCACTGTTGACTGTTCCTCGCTTCTCTCTAGACACCTTTGGTAAAAAAATCTTTCTCTGTCTTTGGCCCAAATGTATGGAACTCTCTACCACTGTCTCTCAGAAAAACTAAGTGTTTCTCAACCTTCAAACGGCACCTGAAAACCCACCTCTTTCAAACTCATCTAACCTGAAGAGCCTTAGTTTGCAAGTCTGTCATCAGACTAATCTCTCCTGCGTGTATAACAGTATTTTGTATAAGGGCCTATAGAGCAAGGTGTGTGTGTGCGTGCATGTGTGTATGTGTGTGTGTGTGTGTGTGTGTCTGTGTGTGTGTGTGTGTGTGTGTGTGTGTGTGTGTGTGCTTGAGTGAGCATGTGTGTGTATCACTGTATGTGTTACAGCTGAGGAAGGGATAGGGGAGAAATTGAGTGGGAAAGAGACTGAAATACTTTAAGAAACTTTTTCAAATCTTTGTTTGTATGTAAATTGTGATGTATGATATGCGAATAGTTCATAATTTGTGAGGAATTTTGATTGTCAAGGTATTAATGCTGTAATACTGAAGTTGTAATGTTTTTCCTGTATATGGATTAGAATTTTTCTGTTTTTATCTTCATTCAAAATATTGATTAGAATTTTTATGTACAACTATTGCATGCATAAACACACACACACGCATGCAAACATAGCACACACACACACACACACACACACACTCTCTCTCTCCCACACACACACACACACACACCACACATTCTTACAAACACACGGCCACAGCAACGCACCACGCACGCACACACACATGTACACACACACATACGCAAGCACACACACGCAGCAATATATAAACACAGTATGCTCTGTTAATCTTTCTTCATTACATAAGTCAGTGTTTAAATTTTAATATTCTGTGGTTTCTAATGTGTCTTCTTACTTGTATAGCTTTAATGTTTGTTGTTATCTTATTGTGTATGTAATTGTGAACATTTTTTATCACCTTTTGCCTTTCTTGCGAAATGTAAAGCGCTGGTGAGCATGTTTTTATATGGAATATGCGCTATACAAATAAACATTATTATTATTATTATTATTATTATTATCTGTTTTTTGTTTGTTTGTTTGTTCAAGAGAGTTCCTTGCGCTTGAACAATTCCATACATGCTCTGCTCAGATCTGCCAGCAGTTGTCTGGCGGACTCTCTGAGCCTGCTCAAAACCCTGTGTGCCAGTAAGGTCTTGAAATGGGACGAAGGGACTAAACTCTAGTCTAAGCTGACGCCACCTTAAGTTTGCATCATGAACAGTCAGACTGAGCTGTTTTGTATCATGAATCAGACTGAGCAGACTATAACATTCCACCCAGTTATCAGCAAGATGAAAACGCTGTCATACCAGCATTGTCCACTCTGTTATTCCATCAGGAGTGCTTCTTTCATAATTCAGTCTTTGTGTACATTCAAATCTGTGTAAATCAGTGCTTGAATGTACAGTTACCGGACATCAGTAGGAATGATTTGATTGGCCAAGTGGTAGTCATTGGTTTCGTGTTTGTTAGTGTTCCCTTTGCTTTCAAAATTCAGGGGTCCATCCTGTCGCCATTGTAAAGTGGTTAGGCAGTAGACCGCTGACTGGAAGATCATGGGTTTAAATCGCTGTTGGTCAAAACCTGCGCCTACTCAGAGTTCAGCTACGCCTATAGTATGCTCAGCTCCGAGAAGGAACCAGTTTGGACAGAAAAATTGCAAAATATATATTTATTTTGTACCAATGTGGGTTTAAACCCATGACCTCTAGTTTGTGTCCTTTACATAACCACTATGACTTGTGAATAGGAAAGCTGTCGGGAAAGAGAATAGGAAATAGGAAAGCTGACGGGAAAGAGAATAGGAAATAGGAAAGCTGACGGGAAAGAGAATAGGAAATAGGAAAGCTGGAGGGAAGAGAATAGGGAAGCTGGGGGGAAAGAGAACACCAGGTAGACCCAGGGAGAAAATATTGAACGTACTTGCACTAGTTGCAGGATGGCTGAGAACAGAAAAGGTGGGAGATGTACTTGCAGCGACTAGGGATAGATTCGTATGGAGGGCCATCATCGCCAACACCATGCATTGATGATTATGATGCTGAGATTTATCATTTACTCAAAGTACATCTTAAGAAAAATACATTTGGAATATAGTGCAAAGAGATTATGAATAATGTGAACGTGTGGTTTGTCTTTCCCCATAAGTGACGAATATCACACTTACACGGTAGGATGATGATTAATCAGATTGTGAAAATCTGGTTGACTTGTGAAAAATTTCTGAGAGAAAGCTCTCGGAATACTGACAAAGTAGATTTGGGGTAGACAAGTCTGAATGAGGATGTGTTTCTGTGAACAGGCAGTGGAAAAAGCAGCCCTGTCCACAGTCCAGCTCACAGCCATAAAAGTTCTGTTTCAAGAGGTAGTCGTTCCCCATCACCACACAAAGCTGCTGGAAGTGATGAAGAAGGCAAGGAGGGAAGTGATGAAGAAGGAAAAGAAGGAAGTGATGAAGAAGGAAAGGAGGGAAGTGACGAAGAAGGAAAGGAGGGAAGTGATGAAGAAGGAAAGGAGGGAAGTGGTGAAGAAGGTTGGTATTCAACTTTTACAGGCAAAACGTATGTGTAAGTGTGTGACTGATCCTTCTGATTGTGAGAGTTCTTTGTTTTGTTTTGTTTTGTTTTGTTTTGCTGTTGTTTTGTTTTGTTCCGTCTGAGCAATGCATTCTTAGATGTGTGTATGCACATTGTTTAGCCCACACTTTACAAACATTATGTTGGTGCTCATACATGTGTGTATGACTTGTTTCACCCACACTGTACAAACATTATGTTGGTGCTGGTAGATGTGTGTATGACTTGTTTCACCCACACTGTACAAACATTATGTTGGTGCTGGTAGATGTGTGTATGACTTGTTTCACCCACACTGTACAAACATTATGTTGGTGCTGGAAGATGTGTGTATGACTTGTTTCACCCACACTGTACAAACATTATGTTGGTGCTGGAAGATGTGTGTATGACTTGTTTCACCCACACTGTACAAACATTATGTTGGTGCTGGAAGATGTGTGTATGACTTGTTTCACCCACACTGTACAAACATTATGTTGGTGCTGGAAGATGTGTGTATGACTTGTTTCACCCACACTATACAAACATTATGTTGGTGCTGGAAGATGTGTGTATGACTTGTTTCACCCACACTGTACAAACATTATGTTGGTGCTGGAAGATGTGTGTATGACTTGTTTCACCCACACTGTACAAACATTATGTTGGTGCTGGTAGATGTGTGTATGACTTGTTTCACCCACACTGTACAAACATTATGTTGGTGCTGGAAGATGTGTGTATGACTTGTTTCACCCACACTGTACAAACATTATGTTGGTGCTGGTAGATGTGTGTTTGACTTGTTTCACCCACACTGTACAAACATTCTGTTGGTGCTGGTACATGTGTGTTTGACTTGTTTAGCCCACACTATACAAACATTATGTTGGTGCTGGTAGATGTGTGTATGACTTGTTTAGCCCACACTATACAAACATTATGTTGGTGCTGGTAGATGTGTGTATGACTTGTTTAGCCCACACTATACAAACATTATGTTGGTGCTGGTAGATGTGTGTATGCACATTGTTTAACCCACACTCTACAAACATTATGTTGGTGCGTGTAGATGTGTGTATGCACATTGTTTAACCCACACTGTACAAACATTATGTTGGTGCTGGTAGATGTGTGTATGACTTTAGCCCACACTATACAAACATTATGTTGGTGTTCATAGATGTGTGTATAACTTGTTTAGCCCACACTATACAAACATTATGTTGGTGCGTGTAGATGTGTGTACGCACATTGTTTAGCCCACACTATACAAACATTATGTTGGTGCTGGTAGATGTGTGTATGACTTGTTTAGCCCACACTATACAAACATTATGTTGGTGCTGGTACATGTGTATGACTTGTTTCGCCCACACTATACAAACATTATGTTGGTGCTGGTAGATGTGTGTATGACTTGTTTCGCCCACACTATACAAACATTATGTTGGTGTTGGTACATGTGTATGACTTGTTTAGCCCACACTATACAAACATTATGTTGGTGCTGGTAGATGTGTGTATGACTTGTTTAGCCCACACTATACAAACATTATGTTGGTGTTGGTAGATGTGTGTATGACTTGTTTAGCCCCACTGTACAAACATTATGTTGGTGCTGGTAGATGTGTGTATGACTTGTTTCGCCCACACTATACAACATTATGTTGGTGCTGGTAGATGTGTGTATGACTTGTTTAGCCCACACTATACAAACTTATGTTGGTGCTGGTAGATGTGTGTATGACTTGTTTAGCCCACACTATACAAACATTATGTTGGTGCGTGTAGATGTGTGTTTGACTTGTTTAGCCCACACTATACAAACATTATGTTGGTGCTGGTACATGTGTATGACTTGTTTAGCCCACACTATACAAACATTATGTTGGTGCTGGTAGATGTGTGTATGACTTGTTTAGCCCACACTATACAAACATTATGTTGGTGCTCGTAGATGTGTGTATGACTTGTTTAGCCCACACTATACAAACATTATGTTGGTGCTGGTACATGTGTATGACTTGTTTAGCCCACATTATACAAACATTTGTTGGTGTTGGTACATGTGTATGACTTGTTTAGCCCACACTATACAAACATTGTGTTGGTGCTGGTAGATGGTGCATGACTTGTTTAGCCCACACTATACAAACATTATGTTGGTGTTCATAGATGTGTGTATGACTTGTTTAGCCCACACTATACAAACATTATGTTGGTGTTCATAGATGTGTGTACGCACATTGTTTAGCCCACACTATACAAGCATTATGTTGGTGCTCATACATGTGTGTATGACTTGTTTAGCCCACACTATACAAACATTATGTTGGTGTTTATAGATGTGTATGACTTGTTTAGCCCACACTGTACAAACATTATGTTGGTGTTCATAGATGTGTATGACTTGTTTAGCCCACACTATACAAACATTATGTTGGTGCTGGTAGATGTGTGTATGACTTGTTTAGCCCACACTGTACAAACATTATGTTGGTGTTCATAGATGTGTATGACTTGTTTAGCCCACACTATACAAACATTATGTTGGTGCTGGTAGATGTGTGTATGACTTGTTTAGCCCACACTGTACAAACATTATGTTGGTGCTGGTAGATGTGTGTATGACTTGTTTAGCCCACACTGTACAAACATTATGTTGGTGCTGGTAGATGTGTGTATGACTTGTTTAGCCCACACTATACAAACATTATGTTGGTGCTGGTAGATGTGTGTATGACTTGTTTAGCCCACACTATACAAACATTATGTTGGTGCTGGTAGATGTGTATGACTTGTTTAGCCCACACTGTACAAACATTATGTTGGTGTTCATAGATGTGTGTATGACTTGTTTAGCCCACACTGTACAAACATTATGTTGGTGCTGGTACATGTGTGTATGCACATTGTTTAGCCCACACTATACAAACATTGTGTTGGTGCTGGTACATGGTGTGTATGACTTGTTTAGCCCACACTGTACAAACATTATGTTGGTGCTGGTACATGTGTGTATGACTTGTTTAGCCCACACTGTACAAACATTATGTTGGTGCTGGTAGATGTGTGTATGACTTGTTTAGCCCACACTATACAAACATTATGTTGGTGCTGGTACATGTGTGTATGACTTGTTTAGCCCACACTGTACAAACATTATGTTGGTGCTGGTAGATGTGTGTATGACTTGTTTAGCCCACACTGTACAAACATTATGTTGGTGCTGGTAGATGTGTGTATGACTTGTTTAGCCCACACTATACAAACATTATGTTGGTGCTGGTAGATGTGTGTATGACTTGTTTAGCCCACACTATACAAACATTATGTTGGTGCTCGTAGATGTGTGTATGACTTGTTTAGCCCACACTATACAAACATTATGTTGGTGCTGGTAGATGTGTGTATGACTTGTTTAGCCCACACTATACAAACATTATGTTGGTGCTCGTAGATGTGTGTATGACTTGTTTAGCCCACACTATACAAACATTATGTTGGTGCTGGTACATGTGTGTATGACTTGTTTAGCCCACACTATACAAACATTATGTTGGTGATTGTAGATGTGTGTATGACTTGTTTAGCCCACACTATACAAACATTATGTTGGTGCTGGTAGATGTGTGTATGACTTGTTTAGCCCACACTATACAAGCATTATGTTGGTGCTGGTAGATGTGTGTATGACTTGTTTAGCCCACACTATACAAACATTATGTTGGTGCTCGTACATGTGTGTATGACTTGTTTCGCCCACACTATACAAACATTATGTTGGTGCTGGAAGATGTGTGTATGACTTGTTTAGCCCACACTATACAAGCATTATGTTGGTGCTTGTAGATGTGTATGACTTGTTTAGCCCACATGTACACTATACAAACATTATGTTGGTGCTGAAGATATGTGTATGACTTGTTTAGCCCACACTATACAAACATTATGTTGGTGCTGGTAGATGTGTGTATGCACATTGTTTAGCCCACACTATATGAGCACATGTTGGTGATTGTAGATGTGTGTATGACTTGTTTAGCCCACACTATACAAACATTATGTTGGTGCTGGTAGATGTGTGTATGACTTGTTTAGCCCACACTATACAAACATTATGTTGGTGCTGGTAGATGTGTGTATGACTTGTTTAGCCCACACTATACAAACATTATGTTGGTGTTCATAGATGTGTGTATGACTTGTTTAGCCCACACTATACAAACATTATGTTGGTGCTGGTAGATGTGTGTATGCACATTGTTTAGCCCACACTATACAAGCATTATGTTGGTGCTGGTAGATGTGTGTATGACTTGTTTCACCCACACTGTACAAACATTATGTTGGTGCTGGTAGATGTGTGTATGACTTGTTTAGCCCACACTATACAAACATTATGTTGGTGCTGGTAGATGTGTGTATGCACATTGTTTAGCCTACACTATACAAACATTATGTTGGTGCTGGTAGATGTGTGTATGACTTGTTTAGCCCACACTGTACAAACATTATGTTGGTGCGTGTAGATGTGTGTATGACTTGTTTAGCCCACACTATACAAACATTATGTTGGTGCTTGTAGATGTGTGTATGACTTGTTTAGCCCACACTATACAAACATTATGTTGGTGCTGGTAGATGTGTGTATGACTTGTTTAGCCCACACTATACAAACATTATGTTGGTGCTGGTAGATGTGTGTATGCACATTGTTTTAGCCCACACTATACAAACATTATGGTGCTGCTACATTTTGCATATTCTTTCAGTGGGGTGCGTGCTATTCATATTTTTTGTTTCCATAAGCCACCACACATTGACACGGCTAATAGGATCTGCACTGTGCACATTAGATGTTTTGTATGTGCATACGTACACATAAAGATGTTCAGGCACAAGCAGATCCCCACCCTTTACAGACCAGTGGTACCTAGGCTGGATCAAACTCATCATGCCAAAGCACAGACACTTGTCTGCTTTCTTGGCAGTAAAGCTTCTGGTAACTTAAGACATCTCACCACTCATTCAAAGGAACCAGGATTGAGAGAACAGACAAGCATTGCTGCTGAGGATTCAGTTTTGACAGAATGCTGATATCAGAAAAACGTTGAGATTATTATTACACTGGAGTATGAAAAAGGCCTGTGGCAGCGAAAGGCATTGAACAGTGCTGTATCTTCTAGCTGTGCAAAGGTGTGTGATTGACAACCTACTTGGCCTCACAACTTTGTCACAGACCAAACTTAAAGATCAAAATACAAAATGCAGGCATGAAGGTGATCCTTGGAATCAGAAAATACCCCCCCCCCCCCCCCCACCTTGCCAGAAATGCGTGCACCGACTGTGATTATGCAGTACCTGTTTGACATCCGTTTAGTATGGGAATAACATGAAGCAGAAAAGTCAAAAAATGTTTCAGGGCATTAGAAATCTTGCAAAATCCGCCGTCTGGCCCATTACAATAAATCAACAATGAAAATATGAACAGTAAGGATCATCTGGCTTATAAAATTTTAAAACTATCCATGCCTGACATTGTTGAAACCATAACAACATATTTAATTTTTCGATGATGATTGATTCACTAGGCAAACAAGTCTGGATCAGGTGAAAGAGTCAGCAGTGTGGCTCCTGTAATAGGCCTGAATCCAGCTTCCATTCGACATCTAGACGGAAATTTTGAGACAACCTGTCTGTTCTGTCATTTTCGGCCCCTGCATTGTGTACACAGCTGATTTTAATGTTTCACACACACGCGCACACACACACATGCATGCATGCACATGCACGCACTCATGCACACGCGCACACGCACACATACATACACGCACTCACAGTGAACACACACACACTCACACACACACACCTACACACACACACACTCACACACACACCTACACACACACACACACACACCCCTACACACACACACACACACACACACACACACACACACACACACACACACACACACACACACACACACACACACACACACACACACACATACCACACACAGTGAACACATACCACACACACACACACACACACACACACACACACACACACACACACACACACACACACACACACACACACACACACATATACATACACCACACCACACCACACCATGTGTCCCCCCCCCACACACACACACACACATAGACACACACCCATACCACACCACACCATGTGCCCCCCCTCCCCCCCCCACACACACACACACATGTCATATTTCTGTTTGTCACTTTCAGTATTGTGTTTTGCTGCAGGAGCGGACAGAAAACGACGTGCGAGTGGAAGCGGCAGTGATTCAGGAAGCGACATTGTGCGCACAAAGAAACGACGTTTATTCAGCGACGATGAAAATGACAAAGAAGAGAAACAAGACTCGGGGGGTTCAGACAATGAAAATATGGAAGGTATAGCTACCGAGTGTACAAGATGTGCATCCTGTAAATTTCCTATCATTATTTATTGTTTTCTTTTAATGTGTATCGTTTTCAGTGCACTGTCTTGTATGTATCTCTCTCTGCATTTTCTAAGCTGTAATAGTAAGTCTCACGTGTCAGCATCATCAGGTTCAGTGTTGGCCGCTGCATGTTTTGACACCACCATCTCCCTCCAGGCCACTCTGTCTTGACTTTTGTGGACAGTTTCTTGAATATTTAGGCCACTGATGATAGTTATGTTCTCCGTGTATTAAATTGGAGGTTTGCCTTTCTTCCTTTTTGTCACTGTTTTTTTTTTTTTTGAAAGATGGTTGCCATGGTAAGTAGAAACAAGAAAAGAAAAAGACCACATACCCAAAACGGATTTCTCTTGACGCTTGAACACGAGCGTTGTTGGGACATGATGGGGAAATCCCGACGCTTGTAGCGAGCGAGTTGAAACCTGATGACCTTTCTTTCTCTTTGTCGGTCATCCATCCTTTTTTTCCCTCCAACCCAAGGACCTTTCTCTGTTCTCCCACCCACCCACCCAACTACCTTTTTTATCTCACACGGGAACCTTCCTTTCTCTTTGCCCCCCTATCACCCCCCTCCCTTTTTTATTTTTTTTCACCTGAGGAACTGCCTTTCTCCTCATTCTTTTTTTTTCTTTTTTACCTTCGGACTTTCCTTTTTCTTTCCCCCCACTCACCCACCTCTTTTTTTCTTTTAACCTGTTCACTGCTTCCAACCGAATATTCGGTCAGAAGAAACATACACCTCCAGTGTCTTTGGTCATTGACCTTTCCTATTTGTAGCTAGAAAACCCCAACACTTTCAGTGACGTGTGAGATAACAGAAACTTCAGGATTCCCTCTATAAATAAGATGCTAACATGTATGGAGTAGCCCTGTACACCTCCATTGTTCTCTCATGCTTGTTGTTGTGTGTTTGTTTGTTGTTTTGTTTTGTTTTGTGTTGTTTTGTTTTGTGTTGTTGTTTTTTCTTATTTGCTTGTCTGGCTGATTTTCTGTTTGTTTGTCCTTACCATTACAAGGCAGACAACCCTGCTTTTCCCTCTGGGGGCTGAGGACTATTTAATTGCATTTACTCCTGTTATTGATTTTGTCATTGATTGTTATTATTGTTGCTGTTTTTGTTGTTGTCATTATTACTATTTGCTGTGTGCAGCCACTGTGGGCGACTTGTTTGGAGATGCCGATGACATCAGTTCTGATGAAGACCAGAAGAATGAAGACGAGGGAGGAGAGCAGTCTCGGGTACAGTCAGTTGTCTGCCTTGTCTGTAGCATGTTCTGTCCTGCTCGCGTGGGGATGCCGGGTGCTCTTTCAGTATAAATAGTATCCCCACCTTCTGGAAATTCTGTCCTAGAAATTTCCTCTTTTCTGTCACTCTCTTTGTTTCTTTCTTCCTCCTTTGCTTTCTGTCATTTCTTCCTATCATTTTTCTGCCTTGCTGGTCCATTTGCCTGTATGTGTTCGATAAAGTCTTGGGTACTTTCTCTTAGAATTGATAATCGGACACATTTATTGAGTGCATTTTTGGCTCTAGGAAAGTGAGATATGCAGAAGCAATTTTAGGTAATTAAGGCCCCTGCACTCCCACCATAGCTGGGATATGTAGAGCATACGGCAACAGACTGCCTCCACAGCATGGGCCAGCAGTGTTTACACATGCATCCATGTGAAAATAATGTTCAGAATGCTTTTGGGATGTGGGGGGGGGGGGGGGGGGAGAGATGAGGGAGGTAAAGAAAAAGATGAAGTCTGAAAAATAAAGATGAAGTCTGAAAAATAAAGATGAAGTCTGAAAAATAAAGATGAAGTCTGAAAAATAAAGATGAAGTCTGAAAAATGTGAGGTACATTGCCAAGAGGGTGGTGTTTGTGGAATGAAATTTTTGTTTTTGTTTTGCTTTGGAGCCCCCAAATGGCCTTCGTGGTCTTCTGAGTTGTCATAAATGTAGTGGTGCGTGTGCGATATCCTATGCAATGGCATGTTTCTGAACTACAGCATCTCCTTGGCACACGAAAAGACTTACCTCTCCCAACAAAACATACAAATGAAGAACTCCCATCTGTATTCTCTAAGTATTTCACCACCAAAATACAAACTCTTCGTGACAGGCTTGACAGGACACCCTGTCAACCATGCCCACCTGACCCTTCCTTCTCTGGCACACCTCTCACTACTTTTACCCCAGTCTCACAAGAAGAAATTTTCAACACAATCAGATCCATGTCGTTCAAAACCTGCGAACTGGATCCTCTTCCAGGTTCTCTCTACTCCGATTGTCTCCCTACTCTCCTCCCATTCATCACTGACATCATCAACACTTCTTTTCAAACTGGAACTGTCCCAGATTCTTTCAAGTCTGCTATTGTTCACCCTCTCCTCAAGAAATACAATTTAGACCCAAATGAACTGAAAAATTACAGGCCTATCTCTAATCTCTCTTTCTTGTCAAAACTCCTTGAAAAAGTCGTCCTCAACCAGCTGAACTCTCACCTGTCTGCCAACAATCTCCTCAATCCTTTCCAGTCAGCCTACCGCCAGTGCCATAGCACTGAAACTGCCCTACTACACATTCTCAACAATCTCCTCCTTGCAACTGATACTGGCAAAGTCTCTCTCCTCACACTCCTTGATCTGTCTGCAGCTTTCGATACCATTGACCATGGTATTCTCCTTTCTAGACTTCATCATACTTTTGGCATCTCTGACATTGCTCTCTCCTTTTTCACTTCATATTTATCAAACAGAAAACAAACTGTTCTCATCAATGGCACTTACTCTCAACCTGCATACCTGACCTGTGGTGTTCCACAAGGATCTGTCCTTGGCCCTGTTCTTTTCACTCTTTATACCTCCCCCCTGTCCACCATCATCAATTCCCACTCTATAAAACACCACTTCTATGCTGATGACACCCAACTTCAAGATAGTGACTCACCTGATAATATACAGCGCCTGTTGACTCGCACCACTGAGTGTTACTCGGACATTAAGAACTGGATGACACACAATAGACTTCAGCTTAATGACGACAAGACAGAAGCTATCCTCATTGGCACCCGTCAGAAACTTTCCAAGCTGCCTCCTCTTTCTCTCCCATTATGTAACACATCAGTCCCAATTTCTGATTCAGCTAAAAACCTTGGTGTCTGCATTGACTCTACCCTGTCCATGAACAACTTTGTTTCTCAAACTGCCAGATCTTGCTACTATCATCTCCATCGTATAAGCCTGATCAGGAAGTATCTCTCTGTCGAAACAACTGCAAAACTCGTTCTCTCCTTCATAATGTCTCGCATTGACTATTGCAATTCACTCCTGTCTGGTCTTCCTGCCTCCACCATTCACATCCTACAGCGCATTCAAAACAATGCTGTACGCCTTGTACTCAAAAAGAAAAAAGCTGACCACATATCTCCTCTCCTGGCACAACTTCACTGGCTCCCTGTATCAAAGCGCATACAGTACAAACTAGACACCATGTGCTACAAAAGCCTCAATAACGCAGCCCCCGATTACCTGTCAAGCCTACTTGAGATCTATGTTCCCTCACGTACCCTCCGCTCTGCCTCCGATCCTCTGACTTTTCGCTTTCCACGCACTAAGCTCAATACCTATGGTCCACGAGCCTTCTCTGTTTCTGGTCCACTCTCCTGGAACAAACTTCCTCTCTCAGTCCGTCAGCAACCTACTTTTGCCTCCTTCAAGTCCGCTCTCAAAACTCACCTTTTCTCCTCTGCATAAAATCCTAACCTCACTCAACCCCCCTCTGCAGCCTGTCTCCGCTCGGAGGGGAATCACTTTGTTTTAATATATAATTGTATATGATGTGCTCTCTGTGGTTTTCCATTGGTTTTATTCTTGCTTTTATTGCTTTTATTCTTTTCTCCCCATTTGTGGCCATGCAGTGTGTGTGTGTGTGTGTGTGTGTGTGTGTGTGTGTGTGTGTGTGGTGTGTGTGTGTGGTGCGTGCGTGCGTGCGTGCGTGCGTGCGTGCGTGCGTGCGTGCGTGCGTGCGTGCGTGCGTGTGTGTCTTTTCGGCGCTTGGATTTGATTTTGTCGAGATTTGCGCTATATAAATATTGTAATTATTATGTATGCATGTGCGTACGTATGTATGTATGTGTGTATGTATGTATGTATACGCTTAGATTTATGTATGTATGTATGTATGCATGTATACGCTCTGCTTAGATTTATGTATGTAAGTATGTAAGCATGTATGTATGCATGTATACGCTCATATGTATGTAGGTATGTATGCATGTATACGCTCAGCGCTTAGATTTGATTTTGTCAAGATTTTGCGCTATATAAATAAAATATATTATTATTATTATTATGTGCTATTTCAGTCCGCCCCCATGATAGAGGATGACGAAGAGAAGGGTGAAGGAGAGGAGGCCGAAGAACCACCACCAGAAACGCGCATTGAAGTGGAAATTCCACGCATGACAGCAGACTTGGGCAGCAGTCTACAGTTCGTCAAACTGCCCAACTTCCTCAGTGTGGAAACACGGTGAGTGCTTTGGAGTTTTGTGTGTTTCCCTGATCTACGTGATTTGATTTATGTATGTATATGTGAAAACTCTCCTGACTCCAGTCTAGGGACAGAAATCTGCAGGGCTCCCAATTTTTCTTGGAAATCTGAGAAAATTCACAGGCTGCTTACGAGAAAAAATGTGTTTTCCAAGAAAATAAAAAAAAATTTGACTGATATATTTTTTTTCTTCTGCGAAATATTCAGCTGTTTGTCTGTCTGCCAATCTCTTGTAGCAGACGATGAAACTTCGGGAAGGGGAATTAATCCAGTATCATTTTCTGCTAAAGTCACTTCCAGTGTTTTCTGTTTGTCAGGCACGGCTTGTCTTCAGAACCGATTGCAAAACTTTTGAAGAGTGTGACCATGTCATGAGTCAATATTCTGGAGAGAGGGTCTGCCACAGCAAAAACGATTGACAAAGTCTGCAAAAATAAGTGGTGTTGGAAGTGGATTTCGCAAAAAATTGATGTGTGGCTTTCAAAAATAGCAGAGGCTGACATAATCTACTGTGTTTTGTTCCACAGTAATGTTGATTAGATAACTATAGTTAAATAGGCATCCACAAAATTTCAGACCATTTCAAGTCAAAGAAGTATTAGATGAGGCAGAAAACAGCAAAGAACCTTGAAGCTGTTATTTAATTTTTGTTGGAGCATACATTAGAAAAATACAAAATTATTTTTCTTAAAATCTGACACCAGTGTGTTTATATTATTTGTTTCAGTACAAAGGATCATAAACAAGCCTAAAGTTGTACCAGATAGCGTCAGATTGCACTATTTTGCATCTGTATTCAGCAAGAATTTCTGGGGGAGCACACTCCTAGATTTTCAGATTTTTTTTTTCATTGCCATTGGGAGGCCTAACTCTGTCATTTAAAAGTTATGGCTGACAGTTTTTAACTTGGAATGGGAAAAGTTTCTAAGTAAACAAATACAGAACAGATTGATAAACAGGAAAGCTTTCTTCTGGTTTGGAGACAGGAAACAGATGTTTATGTCTCTCGGCTCACAGCCGCCCGCCATCACTAAAAGGTACTCGCTTATCTGAAGTTGTCACAGTGAGTATTTTGTCATTTACTTAACAACAGTTGTTTACTGAATGTAAATACGCTACTGCCTGTCAACAGGTTTGAGAACAAGAAGTTACACTGACATGCAGTCAGTTATCCATGAGTCTGCATGATGCTTTTCTGTGTTCATTATCAGATTTTGTCTTTACTGCCTAGTGTTTGTCTCAGAGCATGTTGAAAGCTGTCACCATGATTTGCGATTCTTGGCATATATACACTGGAAAGTGACAATAATTCAGTCTGTTGCATGCAGCTTTTTTTGTTGTTGTTGTTGTTGTTGTTGTTGTTGATCTGTTGATCTACAAGGACAAAATGTTTATATCATTGTGTGCAATCAAAGCCACATCCAAGCCACATCCAAGTTGGTTTCATGACTCTGCCATTTACAATGGCAAAATGTCTCGCCATCAGTTTTAAGTTTACAGCATTTGCTGACCACAAGTTTTGAGCCCCCTCCTGAAGATTTCTTCAGGTGACTGAACAACCCCAAGCTTTTCAGCCTCTTCCCAAGGCTGCCTCAGAAGACAACTGAAAAATTGTGGTTAGTAATCCAAAACAAGTGTGACTGCCCGCGTTCAGGCTAACAGGAGCCAGGAAAAAAAAACACGAAAAAGTCAAAATGCGTATTTAATACAACCGGACAAGACTGGTTGTAGTAAATACAAGTTCTGATTTTTTCGTGTTTTGTCTGGTTCCTGAGACATTTAGTATGTGTTTTCCAGTCCTTTTGACCCACTGACCTATGAAGACGAGATCGAGGAAGATGAGGTACTGGATGAAGAGGGTCGGGCCAGGACGAAGCTGAGAGTGGAGAACACCATCAGGTGGCGCTCTGTCAAGGACGAAGAGGGCAACGATGTCAAGGATGAGTTTGGAGTGCCTGTGAGGGAAAGCAACGCCCGTGTGGTGAAGTGGTCCGACGGCAGGTGAGTCATCATCCTTTTTATTGTGATGGTATTTACTAAACGCATCGACAGGAAATATTCATTACTACAGGCTGTGGATTGAAATTTTAAAAAAGTGCTTATCCTTTGTTGGCATAAAGGTGAAGCTGGCACTTTCCAGTCTGCATTGGTTTGAGGATGAACATAACTCTTGAGAGTCAAGTAGGAATTATCTTCCATATTGCAGAACTTCTCAAATCCAACACAGCCTGCGCTGTGTTGGATTTGAGAAGTTCTGCAATATGGGAGATAATTCCTACTTGACTCTCAAGAGTTATGTTCTTTGATTAATATCATAAAAATTCTCCCTGCTTCCCTCTTATTTCTTTGGTTTGAGGATGGGTTGAGAAAGATTTTGTGTATGCTGCCTCTGGTTCACTCATGTGTGTGTGTGTGTGTGTGTGTGTGTGTGTGTGTGTGTGTGTATGCATGCTTCAGACCTGCATCATCATCATCATCATCGTCAGGTGCCTTGCCGCATGGCGTTGGCGATCATGGACTTCCATCTGTCTCTGTCTCTTGTTGCCCCAAGCATCTCCTCCACCCTCCTTGTCTTCAGCCACTCCGCAGTTCCGTCTAGCATTTTCTCCCTGGGTCTACCTGGTGCTCTCTTTCCCTCCAGCTTTCCCGTTGTGACCAGGTGCTCCAAATCCCCCTTCCTCATAAAATGGCCTATAAATGTTGCCTGTCTTTTCCTAATCTTCCTTATGAGTGATCTACTTGTGTCTGCCTCCATCAAGACTTAAATGTTGCCTGTCTTTTCCTTATCTTCCTTATGAGTGATCTACTTGTGTCTGCCTCCATCAAGACTGTCTCCATCAGACCTGCATAGTACTGTGATTCATCTATAGTTTCTACTCATTAAAAAAAAAGAATCTTTCGGACGGTGAAACCATTATTTCAGTTCACGCTGGGTGTAGCATGTCTGAGATGTTTTGTCCATTTGTGGGACTTGTGGGAATAACACTCCTGGATGCCGGTGGCGGAAATGTCTTCATTCGTGCAGAAAAATGACATCAAAGAGGCAGCACAAAAGCAATTCTGAATCAGCAGTGGACAAAAATAAAATCCAAACCGGAAAGCTCACTGGCAGTGACTGTAAAACCAATAAAATGAAACGTGTAATTGTTGCCAGTGAACAATTCTGATGGAAGTCCATGGAAACAGTATCCTGTGCTGAAGCCAAGTACATGTATATTGAGACAAGAAGCATTTGTCTTCTGTGGGGTGTGTGCAAGGGATATATCTCAGTGGGACATGGAGGAATTTATAATTGTCAACATCATTTAGAAACTGTAAGGCATCAAAGACAGATTCACATTTTTAACGCATTATTAGTTCGTAAAATATAGTTTTCATATTCACAAACTGTCAATATAATCTCTTAAAGCAGCTTTATTTTTTGCCAGAATTTGAAAACTGGCATTTGTAATCATGCAGACAAATAGTATGACAAATAACCATAAATCCTGACTTGATTAGTTCATTTGTGGACATGTCTCCACATTAACTCTTTGACTCCTGTACCCTATCCACCAACTGCAAAAATTTAACTCTGACTCCCTCACCCTATCCACCAGCTTCCCGCAGGAGCTGGTGGATAGAGTGAAGGAGTCAAAGGGTTAAGTGTTTGCTTTGCTAGTGTGGTTCACATTGCAGGATGCTGGTGGACAGGGTGCGGGAGTCAAAGAGTTAGTACTACTGAAAACACCCATTATATTACTGAAAATTTGGGTTCTGCTGCTGCGATGTATATACACCAGGTATGGTGTGTGTGAGGTTGTTTTGTTTTGTTTTGTTTTGTTTGTTTTGTGGGTCCCCCCTCCCCCCCCCCCCCCCCAAGACATCATTGAACTTTTTTTTTATTCTTTGTCTCCTACCCACAAGAACAGTGTGCATACATACATAGGAGCCAACATGAACATACCTCACAGAGGGATATGCTGACCATGTTTATGCGTGACAGACTTCAGCACAGAAATTTAGTTTTGCCACATGTATGGCTTCAGCGTTCAGATGGTCCCTGTGGTAACATGGGCTGAAATATAAGCTAAAATTAAAACTGAACCAGTTTACCTTGCCCTTACCTGTTTCAGCTTCCCCTGTAGGGATGCACTGGGGGCTTTTTCCATATAAATAGTCTCCCCACCTTCTGGAAATTCTATGCTAGAATTTCTTTTTTGTTACTCTCTTTGTTTCTGACTTGTTCCTTTGCTTTCTGTCATTTCTCCCTGTCATTTTCTGCCTTGCTGGTCCATTCACCTGTATGTGTTCGATAAAGTCTTATATAATTTCTCTTCGGATTGATAATTGGGTACATGTATAAAGTGCGATTCTGGTTTTAGGGAAATGAGAAATGCAGAAGCAATTTTTAGGTAATTTAGGCCCGTTTTATGTTTTAGTGTCCTTACGTATGTTTAAATTTGTAATCAGGTTTGATTTTTTGAATCTCCTTTGTGATAAATTGGACGGAGTGGTCAACGCAGGTGACATCTCCTTAGATTATGTGCATAAATGCATTGATATGTGTACTTTTTTTCTTTTTTTTTTTTCCCCCTGAAGTATTGTGTATGTTTTGAAACAGTCATATCCCTGATATGGCTCTACATGGTCGGCTGGGCTTTAAAGAAAAGTAACAATAAGAACAATAACCTGTTTCAGCATGTCGCTGCATCTGGGTGACGAAGTGTTCGACATTTACTCCATGCCTATGCAGGGAAGCTTCAACCATCTGTTCATCCGCCAGGGCACGGGGCTGATGGGTCAGTCCATCTTCAGGTCCAAGCTCACCTTCAGGTAATCCTGTTCAAACTGACTGATGACAGCACTCACACAATCCACTTGTTATATTCACTGACACCACTTTCATATCAGTGGATTTGTCTCTCCTGTCTCACCTGTCTCACCTGTCTCTCCTGTCTCACCTGTCTCTCCTGTCTCTCCTGTCTCACCTGTCTCTCCTGTCTCACCTGTCTCTCCTGTCTCACCTGTCAGCGTCAACAGGTTCAGTGTTGGCTGCTGCACATCTAGATGCCACCATCTCCCTCCAGGCTGCTCTGTCTTGACTTCTGTGGACAATTTTTTGAATATTTAGACCACTGATGTTAGTTATGTTCTCCATGTATGAGATTGGGGGTCTGCCTTTCTTTCCCTTTTTGTCACTGTTTTTCCTTGAAAGATGGTTGCCATGAGGTTGAAGTTCTTGTTGCGTGACACATGGCCAATGTATTTTAGTCTTCTCTTCTCGATGTCTGCTAGTAGATTTCTGGTGGTATCAAGTTCTTCCAGTACACTTTCATTAGTTCTTCTTCTTTCTGTCCATTTGACATGTAGTAGTCTCTGATAAAACCACATCTGTGCTGCCTGAATTCTTCTGCAATAAAGTTTTTCTCATGCTCAATTCTTCTGCAATCAGTTTTTCTCAGAGTCTAGGCTTTGCAGTCATAAATCATGACAGGTCAGATCAAACATTTTAAAATGACGAAGGGGTCAGTAAAGCTAATTTTGCTGTTTGAGGATTTGGGTATCAGTGAAAAACAGACACGACCAGAGTATATTTTCACATAACCTTTTTTTTTTTTTTTTATTGATGTCTGCTAGTAGTTTTATGGTGGTATCAAGTTCTTCCAGGACACCTTCAGTAGTTCTTCTGTCTGTCCATTTGACACGTAGTAGTCTCCGATAAAACCACATCTCTGGGGCACGAAGTAGTACCAGGTGTGATTCTTGTCAGACAGATTTTTCACAAAGTTCATCATATACAGTGTAATGTGTGTTTAACCCTTTCACTCCTGCACCCTGTCTGCCAGCCTCAGAAACTTAACTCTTTCACTCCCTCACCCTTTCCACCAGCTTCCTACAGGAAGCTGGTGGATAGGTTGAGGGAGTTAAAGGGTTAAGTTTTTACTTTGCTGATCATGGCTGTTCAGTGTAGGATGCTGGCAGACAGGGTGAGGGAGTCAAGGGGTTATAGCACATGAATCTCTCACCCTATCCACAGGTTTCCTGCAGGAAGCTGGTGGATAGGGTGAGGGAGTGAAAGAGTTAAGTTTTTGCAGTTGGCAGATAGAGTGTGGGAATCAAATGGTTAAGTCCAACTGTCTAGCACACCTCACAAGATAAAGCCTCCACTCCCAGAGTGAAGAAAGACCACCCAGAGGTTTAAAAAAACTGAAAGATGTTCACCGTTATTTATTGTAAAATACAAAAGGTGTGTAGTCACTTTTCTGTGTAGCCATACAATCTCACTTTTCCACAACTCGCATTATTACAGTGAACAAAGTTTAAAATCAAGCCAAGCCAACCACAAACAATAAAAAAGAAATCTCTTCGTGCTTGCCTGAGTGTCAGTCCAGGAACACCATGGGTGCCACTCTTCCGTCTGGGTGACGGAAATCGTTTTCTCAGCAAGGCCCCAGACGGAAATTCCGTTGTGAATAGTTTGTACAGTTTCCCTTTGAGTGGTAAAGTGACTTTTTTCAGATGTAAAGTGTACATATCAAAGGCGGCCCCTGGACCCCAGCCTGATTTTCAGTTTTTTCAAATGTTCAAAGTGTCACCCTTGGAACACATACATTAACTTCACATCAGAATCACCAGATATTTCTTGGAGTGTTTGACCGACATTGAAACAATGTCATGTCCACCTTTTGTTGTTGTTGTTGCTGCACTTGTTGCTTTTTTATTTTGGTTTTGTAATGGGGTTTTTTTTTCATAAAAATTGTTTAAGGCAGCCAACTGACCTTTATAATACACTGTATACCTCTTCCCCTCTCTGTCCTCTCCCTCACACTGTAGAACTATTTCCACAGATTGGTCATTGTGGGTTGTGTGTGTGTGTGTGGACAGGCCTCATTCCACAGACTCCTTCACCCATCGCAAGATGACCATGTCGCTGGCTGACCGCTCCACCAAGACACAGAAGGTCAAAATGTTGCCCATACACGGTTCAGACCCTGATGCACACCGCTCTGAAATGATCAAGGTACGTACATCTCTCTGTCAGCTCTTCTGTTTGTGGTATGGTTACGATGTTGTCAGTGGTGTCATGGTATTTTTGATATAATGAAACAAACATGTGACCTGTGCTGATGAAACAGGGCCAGAGTTCATTTTGGTGGGTAGGAAAGTATCATAAAGTATATCACAGAAAAGTTGAAGAAATTATTTTTCTTATGAGGTTCAACTCAAATCTCTAAATCCAAAACAAGTGTGACTGCCAGCGTTCAAGCAAACAGGAACCTGAAAAAACACGAAAGAAGAATCAGAACAAGACCAGCGCAAATTTTCAGCCAACTGGCCTTTGTCAAGTATAGACGTAAGATAACAGACGAACGAACACCTAATACAGAAATTAGGAGAAAAAGACTGAAACTTCCCTGCTGCTTCGTCTGGTGTGAGAAAAGGACTAAACTGACTGAAATTTTGAAAATGACTGAAATTTAATTAAATATGTGTATTAAATACACTTTCTGATTCTTTTTTCATGTTTTTTTTTCTGGTTCAAATCGCTGACATTATAATGCTTTTGTAATCCTTTTTCTTTCGGCTCAAACAACAGGCTAGCTGATTTATAAGGTCACAGGGACTTATTGGATAAAAATCAAAATATGACTGAATCAGTAAGCTGACAAAGAGCATGATCAGTGTGTAGCTGTGTTGGAATGGCCCATAGTCAAAGTCTAGCTGATTCCTTCATTTGTCTGTCCGGTTGTTTGACAGCATACTGTTTAGTGAGTCATGATGGTTAGGACATGAGATTTCCAGTCGAAAGCTCTGGGTTCAATTCTGCCAGGGTATTGCCTGGTGGTTAAAGGAGTGGAGATTGGGGTAAAGGGTGGAGAGTTTTACCAGCTTCCAGATCAGCATATTGTTTAACTCAATGGAGTCGCAGTCAAATAGTGCTTGTCGACCCCTGAAATCACGTGTTTTCGGCCATTTTTAAAAAAAATATTACAAAATAACCAGACAAGATAGAAACAAACAGTAAAGTGCAAAAGAAAGGCAGAAGCTTGCTACATTAGATTCTACTCACAATTTGTGTGCTGATTTCCCACTTGAATGTAGAAATTACTCCAATTAGGGTATCCAAACAGCATTCCGAACAAAAGTTTTGAACCACATGATCGACCACATAGCGATGTCACTTAAGCCAATGCTAGGGACAAACTCGTATCTGAATCCGACAAATCATCCCTATCTTCGACAGATAATTCACCACCAATATCTAATTCATCATCAGATCCTTCAGCTTGGATGATATCGATCGCCTCTTGCACAGAAAACATACGCCGGTTCCAAAGTCACCGTGCCGCCATTTTGAAAATAGGTGAATACAGATTCGCTTACTGACTCTAGAAACTTCGTTAAAACAAAGACTGTATGATGATTAGATACGGTCTAAGGGAAGCAATCGATGCATAGATGATTATACTTTGACTTTCAGGAGTTTTCTCCCTCGAATACTGCTCATGTTATAAATTAAAAAAATGGCATTTTCCGACAGCACCAGCCTGCCGTCACGACTAAGATCGCGGTACAGATGGGCGGCAGCAGACTGCCATCAAGACGGCATAGTGTTAACTCACTCCACCCTGGCTGAGTGCTTGTTCTCACCTCTCCCACCTGGCCAAATTGTATATGTTACAAATAAATGTGTAAAAAAATAACTTGTAAAGATAGAGGAATGAAATTTTGTGGAGATGTTGTCATTAGAATAAAAACTAACTTGTGTGCAAGTTTGAAAGTGTTTGTGGAATAATGAAATTATTCAAATTTTTTCAAAAATTGGATTTTTTGTAAAAATCACGCAGAGGGGGTATCATAATACTCAAAGAACAAAAAATCACAATTTTTGTTTGATACCCTCCAAAATACTTTCTATTTTGTGTATTTATGATTGGTTAGTGTGTATACCAAGTTTGGGGGTCCTGCATTTATTCGCCGTGCACGGCTAGCCGGTGTTTGACTCGATGCCACGTTGACCCCACGCAACCATGCGGTGAACTCAAGCACCGAGTCACTCGCTTTGACCTCGCCTCAACCGACGAACAAAGGTCACCAGCACTCTGGAAGGGTACACACGTACTCTTGATATGTTATACAAGGGAGCCAGCATGTTTAGTTTCGCATCCAACCTTGATCCTTTCCTACAAAAATTCCGAAAGGTCAGCTACGCTCGGCCTCATGCTCGGGCTGAAGCGATGTGCGCGTGAGCTACGCTCCAGAGTATGTTCAGGGTGAAAGAGTTAAGCTGTGTCTGTGTTAGATGACTTACAGAAACATGAAAACAACCACCGTGCACGCCCACCAGTGATGGAGTACGCAGACTGTGCAGCAACATAACGCCTGCATAGTCTGGAGCACTGATGCACTTTAGATATCTATGAAAAAAACTTATTTCAGCTGTCATTATTGTTACAATATGGGTTTGTTTGGTTGTTGGTTTTTGTTTTGTTTTGGTTCTTATTGTATTAACATTTCAGTAATAAATATGTACTTACCACTGCTTTCGCTGTTGTGGTTGTTTCTGCTTGTTTATTGTAGTCACATTTCAGCTATGATTATTATTGTGTTCTTACTGCTGCTCTTACCGTTGTGATTGCAAAATTCACTCTGCTTTCTTCATTTCTGAGACCATCCTCTGTACTCTTTCAGAAAGAAGAAGAGCGTTTACGAGCGTCCATTCGCCGTGACAATCAGAAACGTCGCCTGAAAGAGCGAGCACAGCACAGGGGGGTGAGCTCTTCCTACCTGGATGGGGGAGGATACGAGGAGGATGAGGAAGAGGAAGATGGGCTGACCTCCATCTCCGCCATCAAGAGAAATTATAAAGAGAAACGAGACAGTAAGTAGATGCGGGATTGAAAGGGCAACTCTCTCTCTCTCTCTCCCCTTTCTCTCTCTCTCTTTCTTCTATGAAGAGAAACGAGACAGTAAGTAGAAGTGGGATTGAAAGGGCAACTCTCTCTCTCTCCCCCTTTCTCTCTCTCTGCTATAAAGAGAAATGAGACAGTAAGTAGATGCGGGATTGAAAGGGCAACTCTCTCTCTCTCCCTCTCCCCCCCTTTCTCGCTCTCTTTCTTCTATGAAGATAAACAAGACAGTAAGTAGATGCGGGATTGAAAGGGCAACTCTCTCTCTCTCTCTCCCTTTCTCTCTCTCTCTCTCTTCTATGAAGAGAAGCGAGACAGTAAGTAGATGCGGGATAGAAAGGGCAACACTCTCTCTCTCCCCCCTTTCTCTCTCTCTCTCTCTCTTCTATGAAGAGAAGCGAGACAGTAAGTAGATGCGGGATAGAAAGGGCAACACTGTCTCTCTCCCCCCCCCCTTTCTCTCTCTCTCTCTTTCTTCTATGAAGAGAAACGAGACAGTAAGTAGATGTAGGATAGAAAGGGCAACTCTCTCTCTCTCCTCCTCTCTCTCTCTCCTCTCTCCCCCTTTCTCTCTCTCTCTCTTCTATGAAGAGAAACGAGACAGTAAGTAGATGTGGGATTGAAAGGGCAACTCTCTCTCTCTCTCTCTCTCCTCTCTCTCCCTCCTTCTCTCTCTCTTCTCTCTCTCTCTCTCTCTCTCTGTTTCTTCTATGAAGAGAAACGAGACAGTAAGTAGATGCGGGATAGAAAGGGCAACTCTCTCTCTCTCTCTCTCTCTCTCTCTCTCTCTCTCTCTCTCTCTCTCTCTCTCTCTCTCTCTCTCTCTCTCTCTCCTCTCTCTCTCTCTCTCTCTCTCCTCTTCTCTCTCTCTCTCTGTTTCTTCTATGAAGAGAAACAAGACAGTAAGTAGATGCGGGATAGAAAGGGCAACACTCTCTCTCCCCCCCTTTCTCTTTCTCTTTCTTCTATGAAGAGAAACAAGACAGTAAGTAGATGTGGATAGAAAGGGCAACTCTCTCTCTCTCTCCCCCCTTTCTCTCTCTCTTTAATAAGAGAAACAAGACAGTAAGTAGATGCAGGATTGAAAGGGCAACTCTCTCTCTCTCTCTCCCCTTTCTTTTCTCTCTCTCCCCCCTTTCTCTCTCTCTCCCTTTCTCTCTCTCCCCCCCCCCTTTCTCTCTCTCTTTCTTCTATGAAGAGAAACGAGACAGTAAGTAGAAGCAGGATAGAAAGGGCAGGCCTCTTAATTTCTCTTTCTGTCTCTTTCTGTGTCTCTCTCTCTTTCTGTGTGTCTCTCTCTCCTCTTTCTGTGTCTCTTTCTTTTAAAAGAGAAGCAAGACCGTAAGTAGAAATGGGATAGAAAGGGCAAGTCTCTTTCTTGATTTCTCTCTCTCTCTCTCTGTCTTTCTCTCTCTGTGTGTCTCTCTGTCTTTCACTGTGTCTCTCTCTTTTCTTTGTCTCTCTCTTTCTCTCTCTCTCTCTCTTTCTTTTTATAAAGAGAAACAGACCATAAGTAGAAGTTGGATAGAAAGGGCAACGTCTCTTTCTTGATTTCTCTCTCTCTCTCTCTGTCTTTCTCTCTGTGTGTCTCTCTGTCTTTCACTGTGTCTCTCTCTTTTCTCTTGTCTCTCTCTTTCTCTCTCTCTCTCTCTTTCTTTTTATAAAGAGAAACGAGACCATAAGTAGAAGTTGGATAGAAAGGCACGTCTCTTCATTTCTGTCTCTCTTTTTCTTTTGTATAGAGAAACGAGACCATAAGTAGAAGTTGGATAGAAAGGGCACATCTCTTGGTTTCTCTCTCTCTCTCTCTTCTTTTGTAAAGAGAAACGAGACAGTAAGTAGAAGTTGGATAGCAAGGACAAGTCTCTTCATTTCTCTCTGTCTTCTCCCCTCCTTCTCTCTCCCTCTGTTGAGCACCTCTGTCTGTCTCTGTGTTGAGTACATACCACACATACACACTCACAACCACAGATGCATAGGCTACATAGCATACACATGTCCCTAGACTCACCAACTGTCTCACATACTCACTTTCTTTTTCTCTCTTTCTCACTCTGTCAGTCTGGCCCCATCAATGAGCAGTGGTATTGTGATCTCACTGGTCCCAAAAATAAATGTTCAGTTGAAGGCTAATCTGTGCTTGTAGCTTTTGGCCTGGTTCAGACTATGTTTGTTCTTTGCCAGTGGAATGTATAGACTGCCGCGTAAACTATCTGCTTAGGATGTAGGATACAGTAGCTTGAATCACAGTCTCTGTTAGATCTTAAAGTAATGATCGAGATCCTAGTCTTTCTGATAAGAAGATAAACCTAGGTTCACGTTAAGGATTCCACAGCAGCAAACAAGTTGTCCCTAGGAAAAGTCTGTAAAAATAGGCTGCCCAATTTTCGTAGATATGTACACAGAAAGACATGCATACAGAAAAAAAAAATTGGGGGGGGGGGGGGGGGGATGGGCTGTGCTGCACTGCACTGCAACAGTGTGCCGTTTCCAGGGAGAGCATCCTGAATTTCTCATCATAAATGTATGGTGACAACAACAGAAAACAAACAACAAAACGAAGAAAAAGAAAAATGACATATAAATAAATAAAAAAGGATTTTTGTGACAGAGCAGCTAATTAAAGGATTTTGGTGTGTGTGTGTGTGTGTGTGTGTGGTGTGTGTGTGTGACAAGAGCGCCAATGAAAGGATTGGTGTGTGTGTGACAGAGCAGCTAATTAAAGGATTTTGTGTGTGTGTGTGTGTGGTGTGTGTGTGTGTGACAGAGCAGCTAATTAAAGGATTTTGTGTGTGTTGTGTGTGTGTGTGTGTGTGTGTGTGTGACAGAGCAGCTATTTAAAGGATTTTGTGGTGTGTGTGTGTGAGACAGAGCAGCTAATTAAAGGATTTGTGTGTGTGTGTGTGTGTGTGTGTGTGTGTGTGTGTGACAGAGCAGCTAATTAAAGGATTTTGTGTGTGTGTGTGTGTGTGTGGTGTGTGACAGAGCAGCTAATTAAAGGATTTGTGTGTGTGGACAGAGCGGCCAATGAAAGGATTTTGGTGTGTGTTGTGTGTGTGTGTGTGTGTGTGTGTGTGTGTGTGTGTGTGACAGAGCGGCCAATGAAAGGATTTTGTGGTGTGTGTGTGTGTGTGTGGGGACAGAGCAGCTAATTAAAGATTTTGCGTGTGTTGTGTGTGTGTGTTGTGTGTGTGTGTGTGTGTGTGTGTGTGTGTGTGTGTGTGTGTGACAGAGCGGCCAATGAAAGATTTTTGTGTGTGTGTGTGTGACAGAGCAGCTAATTAAAGGATTTTGCGTGTGTGTGTGTGTGTGTGTGTGTGTGTGTGTGTGTGTGTGTGTGTGTGACAGAGCAGCTAATTAAAGGATTTTACGTGTGTGTGTGTGACAGAGCGGCCAATCTACTCGTCAGAGAGTGATGATGCCAGTGAAGGGGACCTGGAGGACAGTCGATCCAAACGTCTGTCCAAAGCCAAGCGTCTTGAAGACAGCGATGACGTAAGTATTGCAAAAGCCAGAGTTGGGGTGTGTGATGGTTCATCGGTAAGGTTAGGACCACAAGGTCATGTGCCGCCCGTTTGTTGTTATGCATCATACAGGGTGTTGTTCAAAAGTTTCTGACCAACACCAGAGGCTTCTCATCTCTTGAGGCTGGTCAACACAAGAATAGATTTTGAAAGGCAACCGGTCGCTGTGGTGTAGTGGTTAGCGCAACGGACTACAGACTGGAAGGTTGTGGGTTCGAATCCCCATCAGTCCCTTCAAAAATCATTGTGTGATTTTTCGGCTCTAGCCAGCTCCTACCCAGAGTTGGGCGTGCTATGGGCTCAATGGGAAGACTGGGACCACACGGTCGAGTCATCCACTTCATGGATGTGTCATTGAGGGTGTTGCTCAATCTTCTGACCAGCACTGCAGTTGTCTGTATCTCTCGGGACTGGTTGATGCCAGGATATATATTATGATAGTAAGCATAAAGTTCAGCCCTGTCACGCAGTCTTAATCCTAGATGGAACTCTGTAGCATCATGGTTATCTTCCTCATCAACATCATCATCATCGCATTTTAAAAAACCATGCCAGCTTCTGTGGCCATTAAGATGGCGTAGAAAATGGGACAAAAAAAAAAAAGGTGAGCACAAAGGTAACCTCCCTGAGTGCAATTATCCTAAGGAAAAAAGGAAAAAATAAGAAGAAGGAAAAATATTTATAGAGTAAGCGTAGACTACAGCTCTGTCATGAGGTCTATATCCACAGTGGAAACTCCACAGCACCATCACCCCTGTCCCCATTGTCATCACTCTTGAAAAAGCAGTTTAGACAGTCGCCAGTTCCATGGCATTACCACTACAATGCAGGTCTATCTATCAGACTGTAAATAGCAGTTTAGACAGTGGCCTGTTCCATGGCATTACCACTACAATACAGGTCTATCAGACAGTCACCAGTTCCATGGCATTATCACTACAATACAGGTCTATCAGATAGTGGCCTGTTCCATGGCATTATCACTACAATACAGGTCTATTAGACAGTCACCAGTTCCATGGCATTATCACTACAATACACGTCTATCAGACAGTCACCAGTTCCATGGCATTATCACTACAATACAGGTCTATCAGACAGTCACCAGTTCCATGGCATTATCACTACAATACAGGTCTATCAGACAGTGGCCTGTTCCATGGCATTATCACTACAATACAGGTCTATCAGACAGTCGCCAGTTCCATGGCATTATCACTACAATACAGGCCTATCAGACAGTGGTCTGTTCCATGGCATTATCACTACAATACTAGTCTATCAGACTGTAAATAGCAGTTTAGACAGTCGCCAGTTCCATGGCATTATCACTACAATACACTAAATACAGGTCTATCAGACAGTGGCCTGTTCCATAATTATCACTACAATACAGGTCTATCAGACAGTGGCCTGTTCCATGGCATTATCACTACAATACAGGTCTATCAGACAGTGGCCTGTTCCATGGCATTATCACTACAATACAGGTCTATCAGACAGTCACCAGTTCCATGGCATTATCACTACAATGCAGGTCTATCAGACAGTCACCAGTTCCATGGCATTATCACTACAATACAGGTCTATCAGACAGTCACCAGTTCCATGGCATTATCACTACAATACAGGTCTATCAGATAGTGGCCTGTTCCATGGCATTATCACTACAATACAGGTCTATCAGACAGTGGCCTGTTCCATGGCATTATCACTACAATGCAGGTCTATCAGACAGTGGCCTGTTCCATGACATTATCACTACAATGCAGGTCTATCAGACAGTGGCCTGTTCCATGACATTATCCCTACAATACAGGTCTATCAGACAGTGGCCTGTTCCATGGCATTATCACTACAATGCAGGTCTATCTATCAGACTGTAAATAGCAGTTTAGACAGTGGCCTGTTCCATGGCATTATCACTACAATGTAAGTCTATCTATCAGACTGTAAATAGCAGTTTAGACAGTGGCCTGTTCCATGGCATTATCACTACAATGTAAGTCTATCTATCAGACTGTAAATAGCAGTTTAGACAGTGGCCTGTTCCATGGCATTACCACTACAATGTAAGTCTATCAGACTGTAAATAGCAGTTTAGACAGTGGCCTGTCCCATGGCATTATCACTACAATGTAAGTCTATCAGACTGTAAATAGCAGTGTAGACAGTGGCCTGTTCCATGGCATTATCACTACAATGTAAGTCTATCTATCAGACTGTAAAAAGCAGTTTAGACAGTGGCCTGTTCCATGGCATTATCACTACAATGAAGTCTATCAGACTGTATAGCAGTTTAGACAGTGGCCTGTCCCATGGCATTACCACTACAATGTAAGTCTATCTATCAGACTGTAAATAGCAGTTTAGACAGTGGCCTGTTCCATGGCATTACCACTACAATGTAAGTCTATCTATCAGACTGTAAATAGCAGTTTAGACAGTGGCCTGTTCCATGGCATTACCACTACAATGTAAGTCTATCAGACTGTAAATAGCAGTTTAGACAGTGGCCTGTTCCATGGCATTACCACTACAATGTAAGTCTATCAGACTGTAAATAGCAGTTTAGACAGTGGCCTGTTCCATGGCATTACCACTACAATGTAAGTCTATCAGACTGTAAATAGCAGTTTAGACAGTGGCCTGTTCCATGGCATTACCACTACAATGTAAGTCTATCTATCAGACTGTAAATAGCAGTTTAGACAGTGGCCTGTTCCATGGCATTACCACTACAATGTAAGTCTATCTATCAGACTGTAAATAGCAGTTTAGACAGTGGCCTGTTCCATGGCATTACCACTACAATGTAAGTCTATCAGACTGTAAATAGCAGTTTAGACAGTGGCCTGTTCCATGGCATTATCACTACAATGCAAGTCTATCAGACTCTAAATAGAGGTTTACCTTCCAGAAGGGTGTATCTCAAAAAACGAATAAAGAGGGCAGATACGGCATTCTGGTTTGGTTGGAAATCAAAATGATGGTTGTTCAGTTGAATTTGCGTACTTTGAAAGTTATTCGCTGTTTTTCAAAATGGTTGTTGTTCAGTTGAATTCATGTAATTTTAAAGTTATTCGCTGTTTTTCAAGATGGTAGTTGTTCAGTTGAATTAATGTACTTTGAAAGTTTTCTCTGTTTGAGGTGTTTTTGTTTTTTTCAACAAAAAAAAAACATCTCTGACAGTTTGTAAAGTGTGATCATCTGTGGACATCTGTCATTACACTAAACATGTAATAACATCTCCTGGAAGAAAAATAAGATAGCCAAACCATTCTAGAAATCTTCCTTTTATTTTATAGGTTTCTATCTTTGTTGCAGGAGGATTCTGATACAGAGGCACCAAGAAAAAAGAAAACTGCCAAGGTGGTTGACAGCGACGATGAAAATGAAGGCGGGGGAGGGGAGGAGGAGGAGGGAAGCGGGAGTGGCAGTGACTAAACAAGTAGGGGATGAGTTGGGGGGGGGGGGGGTATGTGTGTTTTGTGTGACCAGAGCTACTGTTGGATGGAATGAATGGAACAGTTTTACATGAAGCCAGGTTAGCTTTGTTGTCTCTATTCTACACACGCGTGCACTAGCACACACATACATTTTCACATGCACATATATGCTTAAGCCTTTGACTCTCGCACCCTATCCATCAACAGCAAAAAGTCAATCCTTTGATTCCTTCACTCAGTCAACCAGCTTCCTGCAAGAAGCTCGGGGATAGGGTGAGGGAATCAAAGAGTTAAGTTTTTTCTTTGCTAGCATGGTTGACAATGCAGGACGCTAGTAGACAGGGTGCTGGAGTCAAAGGGTTAAGAGTCATACTCGTACATGGGCACGTGCCATCGTTTACTAACTTTCCTAACGCAAATACCTCCCACCCACCACCCCCACCCCGAAATACTTGTCTTTAGTTGGATACAAAGAAAAATTGAGCTGTGCAATAAGAAAATACAGTACATGCTAAAGTACAGTCTTAATCTTGCCTTGGATAATATAATTAACCCTTTCAGAGCCAGACATTCTGGAATGCAGAAAAACCCAGTGCCAAATGTTCTCTGCGGCCGCAACGATGACAGCAATCACTTCCTTCCATGGGGATGCTGGGGGTTCTTTCAGTATAAATAGTATCCCCACCTTGTGGAAATTCTGTGCTGGAAATTTCCTCTTTTCTGTCACTCACTTTGTCTCTGCCTTGTTCCTTTGCTTTCTGTCATTTCTACATACCATTTTCTGCTTTGCTGGTCCATTCACCTGTAGTGTTCAATAAAGTCTCACATACATTTTCTTTGGATTGATAATTGGGTACATGTATTAAGTGCATTTTTGGCTCTAGGGAGGTGAGATGTGCGGAAGCAGTTTTCGTTAATTAATGCCCGTTTTTATGTTTTGGTTTCCTTATGCATGCTTGTATTTGTCTTAAGGTGTGTTTTTTTTTAAATCCCCTGGGGGCATGCTCTTAGATTATGTACGCGAATGCATTGATATGTGTACTTAATTTTTTTTTTTCCTGTTGAAGTTCTGTACGTTTTGAAGCGGTTATAGCCCCGATATGGCTGTATGCAGTCAGCTGGGTTTTAAACAACAACAACAACAACTCCCTTTAAATGCTTATAACTTCCCCGTTTTTTAACCAGTTTTCTTGCTGAAAAGTTAGGGGAATCCCCATGCCATGTGCAAAATATGGCTTTTTTTTTCTCTCTCAAATGAAAGAGTGATTGCCACAAGCATCGCATGTACTTATCACAGAAACGCGACATCGGCAGTGAGCCAGGCAGTGGCAAAAATGTGACCTCGGCACTTTAAGGGTCAATATTTCCAACTCAAATCCCACACAGACAAGTTAGAATTCCCAGCTGATCAGATTATGTTGTTCTTCACTGTCACAGAAGTGCGAGTGTTGTGAGGAAGTCTGTTTTGATTGACCGGTTTGTGCATAAAAGACGTACATAAAAGGATGTACATTTGTGCTTTTTGTGGTTTGTACCGCTGAATTGTTGTTGTATAAATGAAGTTATAAAAGGATGTACATTTGTGCTCTTTGTGGTTGTACATGTAATGGTTTTGTGTGTTGTACCATGAAGGTGTTATAATAAAGTTATAAAAGGATGTACAGTTTGTGCTTTTTGTGGTGTTGTACCACTGAATGGTTGTTGAATAAATGAAGA
>JAPXFY010000035.1:34416094-34436094 GCA_030674185.1 Monoplex corrugatus
GAGGGCAGAATAGGATACATTTCTGAGGTTCTATCCTTCTCAAGACCTTATTCTGTACTTGATACTTGAATTATTGTACACTTTGTTGCTCTTGATGTCAACCAATGTGAAGAAACGAAAGAGAAAAAAAGTCAGTTTTAGCCCATACTTTTTGCATTTATTTCTTAAAAATGCTTCAGCTTCAGGGGGGGTTCCGCGGCGGCTCCCAGACCCCTGCCCATTTCTCCTCTCTTTTTTACCTCCTCTGTTTTCATCCCTCTTTTCGCTGCCTGCGAGTTAGGACTCATTTCATGAAAACGGGTCACAAATATGAAGAAGAAAAAATCATGCATAGTCTGTATGTAGTGATGCCAATGTTATGTATTCCAAACAGATTTTTGGAAAGATGATTTTGTTATATACCTATAGATCTTTTCACAAGGACTACAGTGATATTTGGATCATGCCTGCGTGATAAGTTCAAAAGTTGCCGGGGGGGGGGGGGGGTCTTACCATTGAGCATTAGATATTTGCTTACATAGTATTCTGTCAGCTTCTCTGCACTACATTGTATAAACTGTAAATCATACAAGACTGAAATTTTAGGTTTTTAATCTATATATATCCCCTGTGGGGATGCCGTGGGCTCTTTCAGTATAAACAGTACCCCACCATCTGGAAATTGTATGCTAGAAATGTCCTCTTTTCTGTCACTCTTTGTTTCTACATTGTTCCTTTGCTTTATGTCATTTCTTTCTGCCATTTTCTACCTTGCTGGTCCATTCTCCTGTATGTGTTCCATAAAGTATTTTGTGTCTACGTGTCATTATATCTACGTATCATTGTGTCTACGTGTTATTATATCTACGTACCATTGTGTCTACGTGTCATTATATCTACGTACCATTGTGTCTACGTGTCATTATATCTACGTACCATTGTGTCTACGTGTCATTATATCTACGTACCATTGTGTTTACGTGTCATTATATCTACGTACCATTGTGTCTACGTGTCATTATATCTACGTACCATTGTGTCTACGTGTCATGATATCTACGTACCATTGTGTCTACGCGTCATTATATCTACGTACCATTGTGTCTACGTGTCATTATATCTACGTACCATTGTGTCTACGTGTTATTATATCTACGTACCATTGTGTCTACGTGTCATTATATCTACGTACCATTGTGTTCTACGTGTCATTATATCTACGTACCATTGTGTCTACGTGTTATTATATCTACGTACCATTGTTTTACGTGTTATTTATATCTACGTACCATGTGTCTTTAGTGTTCATTTATATCTTATGTACCATTGTGTCTACGTGTATTATATTACGTACCATTGTTGTTTAACTGTACCATTGTGTCTACGTGTCATTATATCTACGTACCATTGTGTTTACGTACCATTGTGTCTACGTGTTTTATATTACGTACCTTTGTGTGTTTACGTACCATTGTGTCTACGTGTCATTATATCTACTGTACCATTGTGTTACGTACCATTGGTGTCATTAATCTAGTCATTTGTCTACGTCATTTATTACGTACCATTGTGTCTACGTGTCATTATATCTACGTACCTTTGTGTTTACGTGTACATTATATCTACGTGTCATTATATCTACGTACCATTGGTTTCGTACCATTGTGTCTACGTGTCATTATATCTACGTACCTTTGTGTTTACGTGTCATTATATCTACGTACCATTGTGTGTTTTACGTACCATTGTGTCTACGTGTCATTATATCTACGTACCATTGTGTCTACGTGTCATTATCTACGTACCATGTGTTGTCATTACGTGTGTTATTATTATATCTACGTACCATTGTGTCTACGTGTCATTATATCTACGTACCATTGTGTTCTATTATATCAGTACCATTGTGTCTACGTGTCATTATATCTACGTACCATTGTGTTACGTGTCATTATATCTACGTACCATTGTGTTAGTGTCATTATATCTACGTACCATTGTGTCTACGTGTCATTATATCTACGTACCATTGTGTTACGTGTTACACAATTTGTGTCTAGTGTCATTATATCTACGTACCATTGTGTCTACGTGTCATTATATTACGACCATGTTAGGTATTTCACGTACCATTGTGTCTACGTGTCATTATATCTACGTACTCATTGGTCTACGTGTTATATACGTACCATTGTGTCTAGATAGTTCATAATATTACGTACCATGGCTGTGTATCTAGTACCATTGTGTTACGTGTCATTATATCTACGTCATTGTGTCTACGTTATTATATCTACGTACCATTGTGTCTACGTGTCATTTATATCTACGTACCATTGTGTCTACGTGTCATTATATCTACGTACCATTCTGATGTTATCTAACATTGTGTCTACGTGTCATTATATCTACGTACCATTGTGTCTCTGTCTTATTGTCCATTGTGTCTACGTGTCTTATATCTACGTACATTGTGTCTACGTGTCATTATATCTACGTACCATGTGTTACTGTCATTATATCAGTACCATTGTGTCTACGTGTCATTATATTACGTACCATTGTGTCTACGTGTCATTATATCTACGTACCATTGTGTTCTACGTGTTATTATATCTACGTACCATTGTGTCTACGTGTCATTATATCTACGTACCATTGTGTCTACGTGTCATTATATCTACGTACCATTGTGTCTACGTGTCATTATATCTACGTACCATTGTGTCTACGTGTCATTATATCTACGTACCATTGTGTCTACGTGTCATTATATCTACGTACCATGTGTCTACGTGTCATTATTCTACGTACCATTGTGTCTACGTGTCATTATATCTACGTACCATTGTGTCTACGTGTCATTTATCTACGTACCATTGTGTCTACGTGTCATTATATCTACGTACCATTGTGTCTACGTGTCATTATCTACGTACCATTGTGTCTACGTGTTATTATATCTACGTACCATTGTGTCTAGTCATATCTACGTACCATTGTGTCTACGTGTCATTATATCTACGTACCATTGTGTCTACGTGTCATTATATCTACGTACCATTGTGTCTACGTGTTATTATATCTACGTACCATTGTGTCTACGTGTCATTATATCTACGTACCATTGTGTCTACGTGTCATTATTATTCTACGTACCATTGTGTCTACGTGTCATTATATCTACGTACCATTGTGTCTACGTGTCATTATATCTACGTACCATTGTGTCTACGTGTCATTATATCTACGTACCATTGTGTTACGTGTCATTATATCTACGTACCATTGTGTCTACGTGTCATTATATCTACGTACCATTGTGTCTACGTGTCATTATTCTACGTACCATTGTGTCTACGTGTCATTATATCTTACGTACCATTGTGTCTACGTGTCATTTATCTACGTACCATTGTGTCTACGTGTCATTATTCTACGTACCATTGTGTCTACGTGTCATTATATCTACGTACCATTGTGTCTACGTGTCATTATATCTACGTACCATTGTGTCTACGTGTCATTATATCTACGTACCATTGTGTCTACGTGTATTATATCTACGTACCATTGTGTCTACGTGTCATTATATCTACGTACCATTGTGTCTACGTGTCACTATATCTACGTACCATTGTGTCTACGTGTCATTATATCTACGTACCATTGTGTCTACGTGTCACTATATCTACGTACCATTGTGTCTACGTGTTATATCTACGTACCATTGTGTCTACGTGTCATTTATATCTACGTACCATTGTGTCTACGTGTCATTATATCTACGTACCATTGTGTCTACGTGTCATTATATCTACGTACCACTGTGTCTACGTGTTATTATATCTACGTACCATTGTGTCTACGTGTTATTATATCTACGTACCATTGTGTTTACGTGTCACTTATATCTATGTACCATTGTGTCTACGTGTCATTATATCTACGTACCATTGTGTCACGTGTTATATATCTACGTACCATTTTTGTCTACGTGTTATTATATCTACGTACCATTGTGTCTACGTGTTATTATATCTACGTACCATTGTGTCACGTGTCATTATATCTACGTACCATTGTGTTTACGTGTCATTATATCTACGTACCATTGTGTCTACGTGTTATTATATCTACTTACCATTGTGTCTACGTGTCTTATATCTAGTACCATTGTGTTTACGTGTCATTATATCTACGTACCATTGTGTCTACGTGTCATTATATCTACGTACCATTGTGTCACGTGTTATTATATCTACGTACCATTGTGTCTACGTGTTATTATATCTACGTACCATTGTTTGTACGTGTTATTATATCTACGTACCATTGTGTCTACGTGTCATTATATCTACGTACCATTGTGTCTACGTGTCATTATATCTACGTACCATTGTGTCTACGTGTCATTATATCTACGTGCCATTGTGTGTACGTGTCATTATATCTACGTACCATTGTGTTTACGTGTCATTATTTCTACGTACCATTGTGCTAACGTGTTCATTATATCTACGTACCATTGTGTCTACGTGTCATTATATCTATGTACCACTGTGTCTATGTGTCATTATATCTACATACCATTGTGTCTACGTGTCATTATTAATCTACGTACCATTGTGTCTACGTTTCATTATATCTACGTACCATTGTGGTCTACGTTTCATTATATCTACGTACCATT
Organism: Monoplex corrugatus; assembly: GCA_030674185.1. Taxonomy (NCBI): domain Eukaryota; kingdom Metazoa; phylum Mollusca; class Gastropoda; order Littorinimorpha; family Ranellidae; genus Monoplex; species Monoplex corrugatus. The sequence goes on from JAPXFY010000035.1 coordinate 34,420,767, forward strand.
GTGTCTACGTGTCATTATATCTACATACCATTGTGTCTACGTGTCATTATATCTACGTACCATTGTGTCTATGTGTCATTATATCTACATACCATTGTGTCTACGTGTCATTATATCTACGTACCATTGTGTCTACGTGTCACTATATCTACGTACCATTGTGTCTACGTGTCATTATATCTACGTACCATTGTGTCTACGTGTTATTATATCTACGTACCATTGTGTCTATGTGTCATTATATCTACGTACCACTGTGTCTACGTGTTATTATATCTACGTACCACTGTGTCTACGTGTTATTATATCTACGTACCACTGTGTCTACGTGTCATTATATCTACGTACCATTGTGTCTACATGTCATTATATCTACGTACCATTGTGTCTACGTGTCATTATATCTACGTACCATTATGTCTACGTGTCATTATATCTACGTACCATTGTGTCTACGTGTCATTATATCTACGTATCGTTGTATCTACATGTCATTATATTTACATACCATTGTGTCTACGTGTCATTATATCTACGTACCATTGTGTCTACGTGTCATTATATCTACGTACCATTATGTCTACGTGTCATTATATCTACGTACCATTGTGTCTACGTGTCATTATATCTACGTACCATTGTGTCTACATGTCATTATATCTACATACCATTGTGTCTACGCGTCATTATATCTACACACCATTGTGTCTACGTGTCATTATATCTACGTACCATTGTGTCCACGTGTCATTATATCTACGTACCGTTGTGTCTACGTGTCATTATATCTACGTATCGTTGTGTTTACGTGTCATGATATCTACGTATCGTTGTGTCTACGTGTCATTATATCTACGTACCATTGTGTCTACGTGTCATTATATCTACGTACCATTGTGTCTACGTGTCATGAGATGAATTCTGCAATTTTGAGCAGTGGCCATGCTATATCGGTATAGCCCTGTTCTGAAGAAGGCACAGGGCAAGAGCCAAGAGATAAGGGAGTAGATTGTGCCCGGTGCCAAGAATCTGGTAGGCGTGGGAACAGGAAGAGACATGAAACGGCATGTCTGAATTTTGTTACTCATGGTTTGTCGTTAAGACCATGTGGTTTGCGTGTTCCAAGTTTATTTATGAGGTGGGATTCTCTGTCTTTCCTGTCTATGGTGCTGTTATTGTGTAGAAGCCACAGACCTTTCACTCGGATGTCATTGATTGAGTGGTCTGATTGGTTGAAGTGATTGGGGATAGTTTTATCCCTTTGGTGGCGGATATCAGCCAAGTGTTCTTTGAAACGTGTGTCAAGGGTGCGTCCAGTTTCACCAATATACAATTGGGAACATTTAGAGCAGCTGATCAAGTAGACAATGTTATAAGTTTGACAGTTGAAATGTTTTGTAATTCTCATATGAGATTTGGGGCCTTTGACTGTGGTGGCTGAGCACAAGAAAGGACAAGTCTTGCATTTAGGTTTGTTGCATGGAGAGGTTCCTGGAGGTTGGCTGACTGGTTTGCTGAGATTCGAATGCACCAGCAAGTCGCGGAGATTTGTGTCTCTCTTGTAGACGATCAAAGGGCGCTTGTCAAAGGTTTCACCTGTAGTGGGACTGGATCGCAAAATGTTCCAGTTGGACAAGATGATCCTTTTTATGAGGTGCACGGACGGGTGGTAAACTAGACTGAGGACTGGCCGATCCTCTGTGACAGCTTTGGGCTTTGAATGGAGGGCATTTGGCCGAGAGACAGAGTTGACTTTTTTTCGGGCTTCATTGATGACCTCGGGTGGGTAATGTCTGCGCAGGAAAAATCTAGTCATTTCAACTGACGAAGACGAAGACATATTAGATTTTTCCCTGCGCAGACATTACCCACCCGAGGTCATCAATGAAGCCCGGAAAAAAGTCAACTCTGTCTCTCGGCCAAATGTATCATTGTGTCTACGTGTCATTATATCTACGTACCATTGTGTCTAACTGTCATTATATCTACGTACCATTGTGTCTACGTGTCATTATATCTACGTACCATTGTGTCTACGTGTCATTATATCTACGTACCATTGTGTCTACGTGTCATTATATCTACGTACCATTGTGTCTACGTGTTATTATATCTACGTACCATTATGTGTACGTGTCATTATATCTACGTACCATTGTGTTTACGTGTCATTATATCTACGTACCATTGTGTCTACGTTTCATTATATCTACGTACCATTGTGTCTACGTGTCATTATATCTACGTACCATTGTGTCTACGTGTTATTATATCTACGTACCATTGTGTCTACGTGTCATTATTTCTACGTACCATTGTGTCTACGTGTCATTCTATCTACGTACCATTGTGTCTACGTGTTATTATATCTACGTACCATTGTGTCTACATGTCATTATATCTACGCACCATTGTGTCTACGTGTCATTATATCTATGTACCATTGTGTCTACGTGTCATTATATCTATGTACCATTGTGTCTACGTGTTATTATATCTACGTACCTTTGTGTCTACGTGTTATTATATCTACACACCATTGTGTCTACGTGTTATTATATCTATGTACCATTGTGTCTACGTGTCACTATATCTACGTACCATTGTGTCTACGTGTTATATCTATGTACCATTGTGTCTACGTGTTATTATATCTACGTACCTTTGTGTCTACGTGTCATTATATCTACGTACCATTGTGTCTACGTGTTATTATATCTATGTACCATTGTGTCTACGTGTCATTATATCTATGTACCATTGTGTCTACGTGTCATTAGTTTGGGACTGCATATCTCAAGTTCAAGGTATAATATTTTGGATGTGTTCTGAAATCCTTTATCTACATTGTTATGTATGTCTTATGCCACTGAGTTTTAACCCTTTGACTCCCACACTCTATCTACTAACTCCAAAATTATAATTCTTTGACTCCTTCAGCCTATCCACCCACTTCCTGCAGGAAGCTGGTGGGCAAGGTGAGGGAGTCAAAGGGTCAAGTTTTTGCTTTGCTAGCATAGTTGACAATGCAGGATGCTGGTGGACAGGGTGCGGGAGTCAAAGGGTTAAACAAGTCATGTACGAGTCGACCAAACGCACCAAGTGTCAGCAAGCTACTGGCGAAGTACGAGTACGTATTACCAGCTGACCTAATTAAAATTTCGAACGAGACTTCAGCTCACAGGCCTGGTTCGACTGCAGTTTTTGCTAAGAAATGCTATTTTGTGGACGCGAAACATTAGAAATGTCATGAGTGACGTGTTTTTTATTTATTTATTAATTCTTTTTTTTTTTTTATTAGTTGCTGATAAATTTTCGAATGAAAAATGTAGGATGGATGCGGCGTTTAAAGAAATCTAACGCCAAGCGCTGACTTAGATCTGTCCTTGCAGTTCACTGTCTGGTTTCTCATCAAGGTCAAGGCCACATACGCCTATCCTGGTAAGAGAAGCTGGTGGGGAGCCAGAGTGGACTGTGCACAGATGGCAGAAAGTGATACGGGTGATAATGATTATATAATTTTTATTTGTTTTCTATTATTTTCATTATTGTTATTATTGTTATTATCATTGCCAGTATCATCATCATATCATAATGAATAAATATGTAAACAAATAAAAAGACAAATGAAATATGTGTTCCCCATGCCAAATCAAGAAATCACACAGCCCAGCTGCATGGTGGTCTACAACCATGGAGTGCCGGCAAGATTAAATACAAACAGAAGAAGAAAGCAAAAAGACTGATGTCGACATTCAGAAAGATTAATGTGAAGAGAGAAGATACAGAAGTCCAGAAGCTGGAGGATGCAATTGCCTGAGGATTGAAGCACAAGCAAAGAGATGAACAAGCAACGTAGATGATACGGAAGACTTGGAAGAAGGGAAAAACGAAAAGAGAGGAAACATGATGATGGAGTGACAGATTGAAGAGAGAAAATGTGATGAATATGGAAAACAAATGAATGGATGCCGCGCTGCAATACAATAAAATACAATGTAATACAATACTGCTTTATACATCCACATAGGAAAATTAAAATGTACGTACACTGGACTCGCACCACACGTAGATTATTCTCACAGCTACTCAAAACCACAATCACAAATCAATGACAGAACAGAATAAAATAAACACGCCTCAACAGTTCAAAGCAACCACAAAATAAAGCAGCCAATAATCTTGGCATATACCATAACTCTGCACATGATACGCTCCCAACCCTGTCTACAACCCTTTCCCATTTTCCATGCACACACACAGAAACGTACAGAAGAAACACACCATTATAAAGTCACAAAATGACAGGTGTGGTAATCAAGCAGGTAAATGTCAGACTTGTAATAAGAATGTCTGGGTTTGGTCCCTTCAATCAATTAACATCAAGAAGAGAGTTCTTGAATGTTATATGGAACCGATAATGTGATATGGTTGTGAGGCGTGGACAGTCAACAAGCAAAGCCAGAACAAAATTGAGGCAGCTGAGATGTGGTTTCTAAGAATGTTGAGGGTTCCATGGACAGCAAAGGAAAAAATGGAGGCAGACACAAGAAGATCATTCGTAAGGAAGATAAGGAAAAGACAGGCAACATTTATAGGTCATTTTATGAGGAAAGGGGAATTGGACTGCCTGGTCACAACAGGAAAGCTGGAGGGAAAGAGAGCACCAGGTAGACCCAGGGAAAAAAGTATTGGACAGACTTGCAGAGTGGCTGAAGACAGAGAGGATGGAAGATGTGCTTGTGGCAACAAGGGATAGAAACATATGGAGGGCCATGATCGCCAACGCCATGCGGCAAGGCACTTGATGATGATAATTTTTTTCTCCTTTTCTAGAGTCAATGTTGGCACATGTGACGTATGCAGAACCTGTACTGAGAAACTGTCAGATACGTCAATGGTGCCTGGGGCAGATCAAGCGTACGCAAAACCTGTCTTCTGTGGCACGCTGAAACAGTTCCTTCTGTGACAGGCTCATGCGAGACAGTTGTTGTTGTTCCCAATGACCTGGGGGGGGGGGGGGGGTTAAATCTGACGTAAGTGGTGTTGATGCTGTTTTTGATACAGGTCCAGTGAGATCACTTGCCATGATTGACGCTTATTGTTGTTGTTATTGTTATTGTTATTGTTGTTTAAGGATCCAGCCGACAGCACAGAGCGATATCAGGGCTATACCCATCTCAAACATTATACAATACCACATAAAAAGAAAAAAAAAAAAAGAAAAAACACTCGGAAAAGAAAATTAAGTACACACATCTGTGCAGTCACGCACATTATCTAAGGACGTGCCCTGGTGTTGACCATCCCGTCCAATTTATCACCAGGGGATTTAAACAATATCTGAAAACAATTGTAAACATAACTAAGGACACTAAAACATATATAAAAATTGGACTACATTACCTGAAATGGCTTCTATACATCACACTTCCTTAGAGCCAAAAATGTACTTAATACATCATCATCATCATCATCATCATCATCACCATCATCATCATCACCATCATCATCATCATCATCATCATCATCATCATCATTATCATCATGATGTGCCCTGCCGCATGGCGTTGGCGACCATGGACTTCCAACCATCTCTATCTCTCGTTGCCCCTAGCATCTCCCCCACCCTCCTCATCCCCAGCACTCTACAAGTCCGTCCAGCATTCTCTCCCTGGGTCTACCTGGTGCTCGCTTTCCTCCACTCCAGCTTTCCCGTTGTGACCAGGTGCTCCAAATCCCCCTTCCTCATAAAATGGCCTATAAATGTTGCTTGTGCTCCAATCCCCTTCCTCATAAAATGGCCTATAAATGTTGCTTGTCTTTTTCTAATCTTCATTATGAGTGATCTACTTGTGTCTGCCTCCATCAAGACTGTCTCGTTTGTTTTCTTTGCTGTCCATGGAACTCTCAACATTCTTCTTAGAAACCACATCTCGGCTGCCTCAATCTTGTTCTGGCTTTGCTTGCTGACTATCCACGCCTCACAACCGTACAACAGTATTGGTTCTATATAACATTCAAGAACTCTCTTTCTGATGTTAATTGATAGGCATTTGTTAGTAAAAATGCTTGTCATCTTCTTGAATGCTGTTTACTTAATACATACGTAATACATTATCAGTCCAAAGATGATATATGTAAGGCTTTAGAGAACACGTACAGGTGAATGGACCAGCAAGGCAGAAAGTGATAGGAGTCAGGCAGAAACAAAGAGAATGACAGAAAAGAGGAAAATCCTAGCACAGAATTTCCAGAAGGTGGGGATATATTTCTGTTGAAAGAACCCCACAGCATCCCCACAGGAGAAGGCCAGTGGTCAGTATGGACAGACATGTTGATATTAAAGGTAAGAGACAAATGGCAAGCTGTCTTGTGGGCAGACATGACACTGATGTAACGTTGTTACTGCTGCTTTGTTTGTTTGTTTGTTTGTTTGTTTGTTTGTTTGTTTGTTGTGTTTTTTTAAGACATGACAATATTGAGATGATAGATAATACCTGAAATAATGTTGTTATCACGACACAAAGTTACAACACATAGGATATCTGATGGACTAACTATGTGGAAACAGTCTAACCTTCAAACCCAAAATCACATTGATATGTTGCCACTTTTTATTCACAAGTAAAACGTCTGCTAGAACGTATTGACAAGCTAAACAAGAAAGCAATTGTTTCTTGTCATTGTGAGAACTCACATGGATTGCTATTGCTTCTTTAGTGCTGTAAACTCACTAAGAATGCTATTGTTTCTTTAGTGCTGTAAACTCACTAAGAATGCTATTGCTTCTGTAGTGCACAGTTAAACTCACTAAGAATCTGATATCTACTCTGTCAGTTGCTTAAACTCACTAAGAATGTTGCACTGTTTTTAGTGCTGTAAACGTCACTAAGAGAATGCTATTGTTTTTTCATTTTGTAAACTCACTAGATTGCTATTGCTTCTTTAGTGCTGTAAGCTCACTAAGAACTATTGTCTGTTTATGTTGAAACTCACGAAGAATGCTATTGCTTTTTTAGTGCTGTAACTCACTAAGAATATTGCTTGTGTTATTGTTGAAGTCAGCAATAATGCTATTGCTTCTTTAGTGCTGTAAACTCACTAAGAATGCTATTGCTTCTTTAGTGCTGTAAGCTCACTAAGAATGCTATTGCTTCTTTAGTGCTGTAAGCTCACTAAGAATATTGTGTCTGTGTTATTGTTTGAAGTTATTAGGAATAATACTGTTGCTTCTTTAGTGCTGTAAACTCACTAAGAAGTATGTGTCTGTGTTATTGTTTGAAGTCATTAGGAATAATACTGTTGCTTCTTTAGTGTTGTAAACTCACTAAGAACTTGTGTCTGTGTTATTGTTATAAGTCATTAGGAATAATGTTGCTTCTTTAGTGCTGTAAACTCACTAAGAATATTGTGTCTGTGTTATTGTATAGTGTCATTAGGAATAATTTTTTGCTTCTTTAGTGCTGTAAACTCACTAAGAATATGTGTCTGTGTTATTGTTTAAATTATTAGGAATAATACTGTTGCTTCTTTAGTGCTGTAAACTCACTAAGAACGTTGTGTCTGTGTTATTGTATCAAGCCATTAGAAATCTCAGCTACTCCAGTTTCACTGACAGAAAATAATCCTCATTTCTACTTCGTACTGGAGCATACTGCACATTTGATCTTGCACAAATGTCAGTGCTTAATTTTACACCTACTAATTTCAAACGTTTATTTCTGAATAATTTATCAACCAATTACTTTTTAGTTGTGTTGTTGTTGTTATTATTGTTGTTTGTTTGTTTGTTGTGTGTGTGTGTGTGTGTGTGTGTGTGTTTTATTTATTTGTGTGTGTGTGTGTGTGTGTGTGTGTGTGTGTGTGTGTGTGTGTGTGTGTGTGTGTGGAAATAAAGACAAACAGTTGAAGTATTTTTAATTACTATCAATGAACTATTGCTTTAGGAAAAATGAGTCTGAAATATTGATAATTTGGAGGGGAGGGGGGGGGTGATGATGAAAAGCCTACAGCGGTGTAAGGGTTAAAACAAAACTCCCGGGTTGAGCGTGGGCTGTGAACAGTGGAGATGTGTCACACAGCCACAGTTGATAGATCAATAGATGTGTGAAAACACTCACGTGACAAATTGCATGACGGTACAGTCGTCTTTGCTTCTTCCCTCATTGTGGTGACAGGACCAGCCAGAATCTGTCCCTGTTTCATGTATCAAGTGTAATGACTAGTGCTTAGTTAGGAAGAGAGACAAAGGTTCGGTTCCAGTTGTTTGGGCAGAGTGTTTACTGGTTTGTTGTATGTTCTTTTACGAATCAAGTTTGACAGGTTAAAATAAGCACAGAGGTAAAACTGAGAGAGAGAGGAGGAGAGAGAGAGAGAGCGAGCTGATTATACTTCCAGACTATGAATAGACAATTTTTTTTCAAACAAAACCAACAAGAACAAACAAACAAGAATACAAAATAAGATCGTTGTATTATAAAAGATAGATTGAGAGCACCTCAAACGTTCATTACATCAGGTACTGAACTCCCACTTTTTGTTTATATGAAAAAATCAACAACAACAAAGAAACAAGAATGGAAAATAAGATCATTGAAGTATAAAAGACGGATTGAGAACGCCTCAAACTTTCATTTCATAGAGTACTGCACTCCCAAAGCAGGAAAACTCTCAGAGAATAGCGTCGGCTGTTAGGCCAAGGAATAGGTATCAGTCACGATACGTTGGTAAGCAGGTCAAGCGAAATGTTGGTGGTACACCTGGCAATATTTCTCCTGTCATTTACTGCTGCTCTTCTAAACTCCACACAACAGTCACAGCCATGTGGTCGTTACTATGACGTCAATCCTGGCTTTCACCCTGACGCCATGTTCACACTGCTGCCCCTGAATGACGTCATGTTCAGACAAAACGTGCTGTCTGAGGTGTCCTCAAGGTCTAAGGTGGACTGTGGTCGTCAGTGTGTGGGTGCAGAGGGCTGTGTCATGTTCACCTTTCAGCGCAGTCAGAAGGGGGCATCAGGCAGGTGTCAGGTGTATGGGCAGGTGTACAATGCCACACAGGACCATGAGGTATCACCTGGAGCCAGAAGCTATCAAGGTGGGTCTGGTGGCAACTGGGAAAGCTTTTCAGGTAACAGGCACCATTGTGTCCTTCAAAAGTTAAAATGGTTTGCATTCTCTCTCTCTCTCTCTCTCTCTCTCTCTCTCTCTCTCTCTCTCTGTCTCTCTGTCTCTGTCTGTCTGTCTGTCTGTCTGTCTCTCTCTCTCCCTCACACACTCTCTCCCTCTTTCTCCCCCCCTCTCTCTCTCTCTCTGTAGATACAGATATAGATGTATACTTAGTGTAGATAGACAGACAGATGATGATAGATAGATAATAGATAATAGATAGATAGATAGATAAAGATAGATAAGATAGATAGACATAGATAGATAGATACATAGATAGATAGATACATAGATGGATGATGGATAGTGATAGATAGACAGATAGATAGATAGATAGATAGACAGATAGATAGATAGATAGACAGATAGATAGATAGATAGACAGATAGATAGATAGATGGAATGATGATGGATGGATGGATAGATAGACAGATAGATAGATAAATAGATAGATTGATAGATAGATAGACGACAGACAGACAGACGGACGGACACAGACGGACAGATAGATATATAGATAGACAGACAGACAGACAGACAGACAGACGGACAGATAGATAGATAGATAGATAGACAGACAGACAGACAGACAGACAGGTATGTGTGTGCGCATGTATAATTTGGATCCACAACGAAAAAATTGAGTCCTACTATATTGTATTGTTTTGTACTGCATCGTGCTCTTCGTACAATTAATACTTTTTGTCTGCAGCCTACAAACGTGTTCACAACGGGTACCACATGCAGTCTGGCCGTTGTATCCAAGTGATCACAGAAAACCTGTCATACCACAACGCCACCCTGAGATGTCGACAGCTGGATGGAGGACATCTTCTCTTCACCAAGACCACACAAGATTTAACCTTTGGGTTAAACCTCACAGAGGAATACAGTAAGAGTGGTCTACCATTAGTTGTTGGTACTTTCCTTCTTTGTCGATAAACGTCTTGTCTTTGTTTACTGCGTATGCTTTGTTTCTTTCGTTGTTGATAAATGTGTGTCTGTGTTTACTGTGTTCTTTGTTTTCTTTCTTTGTTGATAAACGTGTGTCTGTGTTCACTGTCTATTTTGTTTCTTTCTTTGTTGAGAAACGTGTGTATGTGTTCACTGTGTTCTTTGTTTATTTCTTTGTTGATAAACGTGTGTCTGTGTTCACTGTGTCTACTTTGTTTCTTTCTTTGTTGATAAACGTGTGTATGTGCTCACTGTGTTCTTTGTTTTCTTTCTTTGTTGATAAACGTATGTATGTGTTCAGTGTGTTCTTTCTTTATTTCTTTGTTGATAAACGTATGTCTGTGTTCACTGTCTATTTTGTTTCTTTCTTTGTTGAGAAACGTGTGTTTGTGTTCGCTGTGTATGCTTTGTTTCTTTCTTTGTTGATAAACGTGTGTCTGTGTTCACTGTGTATGCTTTGTTTCTTTCTTTGTTGAGAAACGTGTGTATGTGTTCGCTGTGTTCTTTGCTTATTTCTTTGTTGATAAACGTGTGTCTGTGTTCACTGTGTCTACTTTGTTTCTTTCTTTGTTGAGAAACGTGTGTATGTGTTCACTGTGTTCTTTGTTTATTTCTTTGTTGATAAACGTGTGTCTGTGTTCACTGTGTCTACTTTGTTTCTTTCTTTGTTGAGAAACGTGTGTCTGTGTTCACTGTGTATACTTTGTTTCCTTCTTGATAAACGTGTGTCTGTGTTCACTGTGTATGCTTTGTTTCCTTCTTTGTTGATAAACGTCTGTGTTTACTGTGTATGTTTTGTTTCTTTCGTTGTTGATAAACGTGTGTCTTTGTTTACTGTGTATGCTTTGTTTCTTTCGTTGTTGATAAACGTGTGTCTTTGTTTACTGTGTATGCTTTGTTTCTTTCGTTGTTGATAAACGTGTGTCTTTGTTTACTGTGTATGCTTTGTTTCTTTCGTTGTTGATAAACGTGTGTCTTTGTTTACTGTGTATGCTTTGTTTCTTTTGTTGTTGATAAACGTCTTTGTTTACTGTGTATGCTTTGTTTCTTTCGTTGTTGATAAACGTGTGTCTTTGTTTACTGTGTATGCTTTGTTTCTTTCGTTGTTGATAAACGTGTGTCTTTAATTACTGTGTATGCTTTGTTTCTTTCGTTGTTGATAAACGTGTGTCTTTGTTTACTGTGTATGCTTTGTTTCTTTCGTTGTTGATAAACATGTGTCTGTGTTCAGTGTGTTCTTTGTTTTCTTCTTTGTTGATAAACTTGTGTCTGTGTTTACTGAGATAAACGTGTTTTTGTTCACTGTGTATGCTTTGTTTCCTTCTTTGTTAATAAACGTGTGTCTGTGTTCATTGTGTTCTTTGTTTTCTTCTTTGTTGATAAACGTGTGTCTGTGTTCACTGTGTTCTTTGTTCTCTTTTTTGTTGATAAATTTGTCTGTGTTCACTGAGATAAACGTGTTTTTGTTCACTGTGTATGCTTTGTTTCCTTCTTTGTTAATAAACGTGTGTCTGTGTTCAGTGTGTTCTTTGTTTCCTTCTTTGTTAATAAACGTGTGTCTGTGTTCAATGTGTTCTTTGCTTGTTTCTTTGTTGGTAAACGTGTGTCTGTGTTCAGTGTCTTCTTTGTTTTCTTCTTTGTTAATAAACGTGTGTCTGCGTTCACTGAGATAAACGTGTTTTTGTTCACTGTGTCTACTTTGTTTCTTTCTTTGTTGAGAAACGTGTGTATGTGTTCACTGTGTTCTTTGTTTATTTCTTTGTTGATAAACGTGTGTATGTGTTCACTGTGTCTACTTTGTTTCTTTCTTTGTTGATAAACGTGTGTATGTGTTCACTGCGTTCTTTGTTTATTTCTTTGTTGATAAATGTGTGTCTGTGTTCACTGTGTCTACTTTGTTTTTTTCTTTGTTGATAAACGTGTGTCTGTGTTCACTCTGTTGTTTGCTTCTTTGTTTATAAACGTGTGCCTTTGTTCAGTTTGTATACTTTGTTCCTTCTTTGTTGATAAACGTGTGTCTGTGTTCACTGTGTGTACTTTGTTTCCTTCTTTGTTGATAAACGTGTGTCTGTGTTCACTGTGTATACTTTGTTTCCTTCTTTGTTGATAAACGTGTGTCTGTGTTCACTGTGTATGTATACTTTGTTTCCTTCTTTGTTGATAACGTGTGTCTGTGTTCACTGTGTATACTTTGTTTCCTTCTTTGTTGATAAACGTGTGTCTGTGTTCACTGTGTATGCTTTGTTTCCTTCTTTGTTGATAAACATGTGTCTGTGTTCACTGTGTGTACTTTGTTTCCTTCTTTGTTGATAAACGTGTGTCTGTGTTCAGTGTGTGTACTTTGTTTCCTTCTTTGTTGATAAACGTGTGTCTGTGTTCACTGTGTATGCTTTGTTTCCTTCTTGATAAACGTGTGTCTGTGTTCACTGTGTGTACTTTGTTTCCTTCTTTGTTGATAAACGTGTGTCTGTGTTCACTGTGTATGCTTTGTTTCCTTCTTGATAAACGTGTGTCTGTGTTCACTGTGTGTACTTTGTTTCCTTCTTTGTTGATAAACGTGTGTCAGTGTTCACTGTGTATACTTTGTTTCCTTCTTTGTTGATAAACGTGTGTCTGTGTTCACTGTGTGTACTTTGTTTCCTTCTTTGTTGATAAACGTGTGTCTGTGTTCACTGTGTGTACTTTGTTTCCTTCTTTGTTGATAAACGTGTGTCTGTGTTCACTGTGTATACTTTGTTTCCTTCTTGAGAAACGTGTGTTTTTGTTCTGTGTGTACTTTGCTTCTGTGTTGATAAATGTGTCTTTGTTCAGTGTGTAACTTGTTTCTCGATAAACGTGTCTTTGTTCAGTGTGTACTTTGTTCCTTTGTTGGCGGAATGTGTCTTTGTTCAGTGTGTACTTTGCTTCTATTGTTGATAAATGAATGTCTTTGTTCAGTGTGTAAAATGTTTCTTGATAAACGTGTGTCTTTGTTCAGAAGGGATGGGTGGATGGGTGGGTGGATGGACAATGGATAGGTAAACAACAAAGTAGCACAGTAAAAGAAAAGAAGCTGAAAAGTGTTTGTGTGTATGATGATAGTAAACTGGCGAAACTGAGCGCAACTTGCACAAAAGATTAAAAGAACACAAACGTGAGTCCTCTCCAGTGGGAGAACATCTGACCCACACCCAACACCACTTTGAAAAGGACAGTGTGCAAGTTCTCGACAAAGAAGCAAGATGGTTCCAGAGGGGAGTAAAGGAGGCAGTTTACATCGCCGCAAGGAACCCCACCCTCAACTGTGACTGGGGCCGACACAACCTGCCATCGGTGTACTCCTCACTTATTCAGTCGCACTGTCGTGAGTTCGCTCACGGCAGTGCGCACTGAAGCCAGTTCTCAACCCAGCAGTTGCGCTGAAGAAGTCTGCCGGATCGCCGATGAAAGCTACGCAGTAAGCAGCTTTTTTTTTTTGCACTGAGAGACAGGTTCAGCCAGGTAGCCATGATAGTAAACATCGTTGGGAGTTTCCGACAGCTAAGTGTCTAGACTATAGTAAGGGCAGAAGAGCAGGCAGCTATGGGAGCTGGTGGCTGTCTGGGCTGACCGATGGAGAGGTGAAGGCCTCAGAGTAAGGCAGAGGAAGGCTCTTTCCGTCCTGGTCCAGTAGCTGGGCTGGACCTGACTGATGTGTGTTGTGTGGCTACGTCCCAGGGTTTGTCATCCCCCCGCCTTGGTAAACAAGTTAAATGATGACTAGGTCCAGATGAGCCGTGCGGCATATGGACAGCCCCTTTTTGGTCAGCGAAAGGGCTACCATGTGGCGTGGAGAGCTGTGAAGTGATTGTCCTGAGAGTGGTGAGGGATTAATGCTCTGGGTCCCATCCAGCACCCTCGGGTGTTTCTTGTTGACATATAGTACTGAAAAGCGAAGGACAAGTAGTACTCCCCACCACCACCATCACCATCACCTGCAAAACTCTGCAAGTAAACACTAGGACTGTATAGTATTGTCAGCCAAGCTGGGATGATCACCATGCTTATAACATGGGGATTGTGAGTTCATTCCTCCGACTGGCTTTCTTCTTCTTCTTCTTCTTCTTCTTCTTTTTCTTCTTTTTCGCATTCTTCTTCTTCTTCTTTTTCTTCTTTTTTCGCATTCTTCTTCTTTTTCTTCTTGTTCTTGTTCTTCTTGTTCTTGTTCTTGTTCTTGTTCTTCTTCTTCTTCTTGTTCTTGTCCTTGTTCTTGTTCTTGTTCTTGTTCTTCTTGTTCTTGTTCTTCTTGTTCTTGTTCTTGTTCTTGTTCTTGTTCTTGTTCTTCTTGTTCTTGTTCTTGTTCTTGTTCTTGTTCTTGTTCTTCTTGTTCTTCTTGTTCTTGTTCTTGTTCTTGTTCTTCTTGTTCTTGTTCTTCTTGTTCTTGTTCTTGTTCTTGTTCTTCTTCTTGTTCTTCTTCTTGTTCTTCTTCTTGTTCTTGTTCTTCTTGTTCTTGTTCTTCTTCTTGTTCTTGTTCTTCTTCTTGTTCTTCTTCTTGTTCTTGTTCTTCTTCTTGTTCTTGTTCTTGTTCTTCTTCTTGTTCTTGTTCTTGTTCTTGTTCTTCTTGTTCTTGTTCTTCTTGTTGTTCTTGTTGTTCTTCTTCTTCTTGTTCTTGTTGTTCTTGTTCTTGTTGTTCTTGTTGTTCTTGTTCTTCTTCTTGTTGTTCTTCTTCTTCTCGTTCTTGTTGTTGTTGTTCTTCTTCTTCTTCTTGTTCTTCTTCTCCTTGTTCTTCTTCTTGTTCTTCTTCTTGTTCTTCTTCTTGTTCTTGTTCTTGTTCTGCTTCTTTTTCTCCTCCTTCTCCCCCTCTTCTTCTTCTCCTTTCCCTCTTCTCCTCCTCCTTCTTCTTATTCTCTCCTCCTCCTCCTCCTCCTCCTTCTTCTTATTCTCTCCTCCTCCTCCTCCTTCTTCTTCTTCTCCTTCCCCTCTTCTCCTCCTCCTTCTTCTCCTCCTCCTTCTTCTTATTCTCTCCTCCTCCTCCTCCTCCTCCTTCTTCTTATTCTCTCCTCCTCCTCCTCCTTCTTCTTCTTCTCCTTCCCCTCTTCTCCTCCTCCTCTTCCTTTTCTTCTTCTCTTTCCCCTCTCCTCCTCCTCCTTCTTCTTCTTCTTCTCTTTCCCCTCTCCTCCTCCTCCTCCTTCTTCTTCTCCTTCCCCTCTTCTCCTCCTCCTCCTTGTTCTTCTTCTTCTTCT
>JAPXFY010000035.1:34441094-34488594 GCA_030674185.1 Monoplex corrugatus
TGTTGGACGTCACAAAGACCTTTGACATGTCATGTTGGACGTCACAAAGACCTATGATACGTCATGTTGGACGTCACAAAGACCTATGATACGTCATGTTGGACGTCACAAAGACCTTTGACACGCCATGTTGGACGTCATAAAGACCTTTGACACATCATGTTGCACGTCATAAAGACCTGTGACACGTCATGTTGACGTCACAGACCTTTGATACATCATGTTGCACGTCATAAAGACCTGTGACACAGTATGTGTAACCTCACAGATGTTTATACTCCTAGTACTACTCGGTCACGGTCGTTTCAGTCTTGGTCCTTTTTTTTTGAAATGACGTAATATTTGTAATCAAATAGAAATAAGAGGAAAATAAAGCAAAAACTTACCAGTGTGTGTGTGTGTGTGCGTGTGTGTGTGTGTGTGTGTGTGTGTGTGTGTGTGTGTGTGTGTGTGTGTGTGTGTGTGTGTGTGTGTGTGTGTGTGTGAATGAAACCATTTACCATTTTGATGAAGTACTGCCATAAAAATTAATTTCTATTTGTCTTCAATTTCCTTCTCCCACCTAACCTCTTCCTGACATTATGATAGAGGCTGTTGGCCTGAGTCACTGAGTCTTTCGACTCTCTGTCTGCCTGTCTCTGTTTGTCTGTCTGTCTGTCTGTCTTTGTCTCTGTCTGTCTGCCTTCATTCTCTGTCCCTCTGACTCTTTCTCTGTCTGTCTGTCTGTCTCTCTTTCTCTCTCCCTCTCTCTGTCTCGTTCTCTCTCTCGCTCTTTCTGTCTGTTGTATCTGCCATTGTTATATGGCGTCGTTACAGGATATTCAGGAAAGGACCCTAACAGTTGCCCTGTTGCCTGGGGTAAGTGATCTGCTGTGTAGGGCAAGTGGTGATCGCTGCAACCTGCCAAGGGGTGAAATGCAATATATTCTTGCTACCTTTTGCCGGGGAGAATTCAGCCATTTAATTTTACGTACTCGTGCAAGACATCTCTCCTACCTCTTTGATAGAACCTCTGGAGGGAGAATGACGGAGAGGAACTTTGGGGGGGGGGGTGAGATGTATGGGGGAGGAGTGGCACCCAACACTGATGACTGGTGCCAGAGTCTGGGGAGGTCCAGCTGGTCTCCACATTCTTTCACGAGGAGGTGGGGAAGGGGGCGGGAGCGGTCGAGAATATGTAGAAAAATGTGAGAGGACGAAAGTGATTGTATGCGGGCGAGCACAGAGAACTGTCCTGTTGATATAGGTCAATGGAGTTCGGCCTAGGACGTGAGTCCCGTGCAGTGGGCGAACAACGGGTGTTGGTCAAGCGGGACTGTCATTGTCAGGTTGAAAACTGTCAGCTTGAAAAACTGAGTCAGTGTCCGGCTGGTAAATGAACTGGTCAGTGTCTGGCTGGTAAAATAAACTGGTCAGTGTGTGGCTGGTAAAATAAACTGGTCAGTGTCTGGCTGGTAAAATAAACTGGTCAGTGTTCGGCTGGTAAAATAAACTGGTCAGTGTTCGGCTGGTAAAATAAACTGGTCAGTGTCTGACTGGTTAAATAAACTGGTCAGTGTTCGGCTGGTAAATAAACTGGTCAGTGTCTGACTGGTTAAATAAACTGGTCAGTGTCCGGCTGATAAAATAAACTGGTCAGTGTCTGGCTGGTAAAATAAACTGGTCAGTGTCTGGCTGGTAAAATAAACTGGGCAGGTTGGTGGAAAGAGCCCTGAAAGGGACATAGAAAAATCGCATGCTTGGACATGTCTGTACATTTGTCTGTGTGTTTCTGTCCTGCTCCTGTGTCTGTTAACTTGCCATGGTCATTTTGTGTCTGTTAACTTGCCATAGTCATTTTGTGTCTGTTAACTTGCCATGGTCATTTTGTGTCTGTTAACTTGCCATAGTCATTTTCTCTGGAAAACAGCAGTGACACCTGGTGTCTGTGTGTTTCTGCCCTCCTCCAGTGTCTGTTAACTTGCCATGGTCATTTTGTGTCTGTTAACTTGCCATAGTCATTTTCTCTGGAAAACAGCAGTGACACCTGGTGTCTGTGTGTTTCTGCCCTCCTCCAGTGTCTGTTAACTTGCCATGGGCATTTTCTCTGGAAAACAACAGTGAGACCTGATGTCTGTGTGTTTCTGCCCTCCTCCAGTGTCTGTTAACTTGCCATGGTCATTTTGTGTCTGTTAACTTGCCATGGTCATTTTCTCTGGAAAACAGCAGTGAGACCTGGTGTCTATGTGTTTCTGCCCTCCTTCTGTGTCTGTTAACTTGCCATGGTCATTTTGTGTCTGTTAACTTGCCATGGTCATTTTGTGTCTGTTAACTTGCCATAGTCATTTTGTGTCTGTTAACTTGCCATGGTCATTTTGTGTCTGTTAACTTGCCATAGTCATTTTCTCTGGAAAACAGCAGTGACACCTGGTGTCTGTGTGTTTCTGCCCTCCTCCTGTGTCTGTTAACTTGCCATGGGCATTTTTTGTCTGTTAACATGCCATGGTCATTTTCTCTGGAAAACAGCAGTGAGACCTGGTGTCTGTGTGTTTCTGCCCTCCCCCTGTGTCTGTTAACTTGCCACGGTCATTTTCTCTGGAAAACAGCAGTGAGACCTGGTGTCTGTGTGTTTCTGCCCTCCCCCTGTGTCTGTTAACTTGCCACGGTCATTTTCTCTGGAAAACAGCAGTGACACCTGGTGTCTGTGTATTTCTGCCCTCCTCCTGTGTCTGTTAACTTGCCATGGTCATTTTGTGTCTGTTAACTTGCCATGGTCATTTTCTCTGGAAAACAGCAGTGACACCTGGTGTCTGTGTGTTTCTGCCCTCCTCCTGTGTCTGTTAACTTACCATGGTCATTTTGTGTCTGTTAACTTGCCATGGGCATTTTGTCCAGAAACCAGCAGTGAGACCTGATGTCTGTGTGTTTTCTGCCCTGCTCTTGTATCTGTTAACTTGCCATGGGCATTTTCTCCAGAAACCAGCAGTGAGACCTGGTGTCTGTGTGTTTCTGCCCTGCTCCTGTGTCTGTTAACTTGCCATGGGCATTTTCTATGGAAAACAGCAGTGACACCTGGTGTCTGTGTGTTTCTGCCCTCCTCCTGTGTCTGTTAACTTGCCATGGTCATTTTGTGTCTGTTAACTTGCCATGGTCATTTTGTGTCTGTTAACTTGCCATGGTCATTTTATGTCTGTTAACTTGCCATGGTCATTTTCTCTGTAAAACAGCAGTGAGACCTGGTGTCTGTGTGTTTCTGCCCTCCTCCAGTGTCTGTTAACTTGCCATGGTCATTTTATGTCTGTTAACTTGCCATGGTCATTTTGTGTCTGTTAACTTGCCATGGTCATTTTGTGTCTGTTAACTTGCCATGGTCATTTTATGTCTGTTAACTTGCCATGGTCATTTTGTGTCTGTTAACTTGCCATGGTCATTTTATGTCTGTTAACTTGCCATGGTCATTTTATGTCTGTTAACTTGCCATGGTCATTTTCTCTGTAAAACAGCAGTGAGACCTGGTGTCTGTGTGTTTCTGCCCTCCTCCAGTGTCTGTTAACTTGCCACGGTCATTTTCTCTGGAAAACAGCAGTAAAACCTTGTGTCTATGTGGCGCAGGACTGCCCGTACCTGTAGTAGTAGTCATACGAAATACCACGACAATCTGGTCGCCTCTGTCTTCGATTTTGAAGGAAGTCATTGACACTCCATGTAGTAATGTGTTCAAATTACACATACTTTCCAAAGTACATAGCAGTCCCTCAACAGGAATCGCGGAGTCAATGACTTACTGGAGACCACAAGTTGTTTCATCCACTGTTGTGCGCATTCTTGCTGGTAGTCATACAAGAGAGAGAGAGAGAGAGAGAGAGAGAGAGAGAGAGAGAGAGAGAGAGAGAGAGAGAGAGAGAGAGAGAGAGAGAGAGAGTAAATGTGTATACTTGCTTGCTTGCTCACTTGCTTGCTTTCTTCTTCTTCATTAACGACAGACACACCAACCATCGTCTGTGTTAGTCATCAGTGTGACAAGGGCCTATCAATAAGTGTATTGGTTTGTTTTGTTATCAGAGTGGGTGTATGAAGGAGACATTTCCAGGAATAACCTGTTTGCTACCATGTCTATTGTTTGTTTCGTGCTACCGTGTCTATTGTTTGTTTCGTGCTACCGTGTCTATTGTTTGTTTCTTGCTACCATGTCTATTGTTTGTTTCTTGTTACCATGTCTATTGTTTGTTTCTTGTTACCGTGTCTATTGTTTGTTTCGTGCTACCGTGTCTATTGTTTGTTTCTTGTTATAATGTCTAATGTTTGTTTCTTGTTACCATGTCTATTGTTTGTTTCTTGTTACCATGTCTGTTGTTTGTTTATTGTTACATGTCTATTGTTTGTTTATTGTTACCATGTCTATTGTTTGTTTCTTGTTACCATGTCTATTGTTTGTTTCTTGTTACCATGTCTATTGTTTGTTTCTTGTTACCATGTCTATTGTTTGTTTCTTATTACCATGTCTATTGTTTGTCTCGTGCTACCATGTCTATTGTTTGTTTCCTGTTACCATGTCTATTGTTTGTTTCTTGCTACCATGTCTATTGTTTCTTTCTTGTTACCATGTCTATTGTTTGTTTCTTGTTACCGTGTCTATTGTTTGTTTCTTGTTACCATGTCTGTTGTTTGTTTCTTGTTACCATGTCTATTGTTTGTCTCGTGCTACCATGTCTATTGTTTGTTTCCTGTTACCATGTCTATTGTTTGTTTCTTGCTACCATGTCTATTGTTTGTTTCTTGTTACATGTCTATTGTTTGTTTCTTGCTACCATGTCTATTGTTTGTTTCGTGTTACCATGTCTATTGTTTGTTTCTTGTTACATGTCTATTGTTTCTTGTTACCATGTCTATTGTTTGTTTCGTGCTACCATGTCTATTGTTTCGTTTCTTGCTACCATGTCTATTGTTTGTTTCGTGATACCATGTCTATTGTTTGTCTCTTGCTACCGTGTCTATTGTTTGTTTCGTGCTGCCATGTCTATTCTTTGTTTCTTGCTACCATGTCTATTGTTTGTTTAATGCTACTGTGTCTATTGTTTGTTTCTTGCTACTGTGTCTATTGTTTGTTTCGTGCTGCCATGTCTATTGTTTGTTTCTTGCTACCGTGTCTATTGTTTGTTTCTTGCTACCATGTCTAATGTTTGTTTCTTGTTACCATGTCTATTGTTTGTTTCTTGCTACCATGTCTATTGTTTGTTTATTGTTACCATGTCTAATGTTTGTTTCTTGTTACCATGTCTATTGTTTGTTTCTTGTTACCATGTCTATTGTTTGTTTCTTGCTACCATGTCTATTGTTTGTTTCTTGCTACCATGTCTATTGTTTGTTTCTTGTTACCATGTCTATTGTTTGTCTCGTGCTACCATGTCTATTGTTTGTTTCCTGTAACCATGTCTATTGTTTGTTTCTTGCTACCATGTCTATTGTTTGTTTCTTGCTACCATGTCCATTGTTTGTTTCTTGTTACCATGTCTATTGTTTGTTTCTTGCTACCGTGTCTATTGTTTGTGTCGTGCTACCGTGTCTATTGTTTGTTTCTTGCTACCATGTCTATTGTTTGTTTCTTGCTACCGTGTCTATTGTTTGTTTCTTGCTACCACGTCTATTGTTTGTTTCTTGCTACCACGTCTATTGTTTGTTTCGTGCTACCGTGTCTATTGTTTGTTTCTTGTTACCGTGTCTATTGTTTGTTTCGTGCTACCATGTCTATTGTGAGCATGCGAGCATGCTTTTATAGCATGGAGATTTTTGTTGCGCGATATAAATTTTCATTTATTTTATTTATTTGTTTGTTTCTTGTTACCATGTCTATTGGGTCTAGTGAAGGCTTACAGACCATCATACACATTCTAGTGAAGGTTTACAGACCATTACATAGGGTCTAGTGAAGGCTCACAGACCATCGCACAGGGTCTAGTGAAAGCTTAATGAAGGCAACATTTATAGGCCATTTTATGAGGGAGGGGGATTTGGAGCACCTGGTTGCAACGGGAAAGCTGGAGGGAAAGAGAGCACCAGGTAGACCCAGGGAGAAAATGCTAGACGGACTTGCAGAGTGGCTGAAGACGAGGAGGGTGGAGGAGATGCTTGGGGCAGCAAGAGATAGAGACAGATGGAAGTCCATGATCGCCAACGCCGTGCGGCAGGGCACCTGATGATGATGATGATGATATATATATATATATAATTATATCAATATGTACATTATGTATATACATTTATCTATCTACCTACCTACCCATCTGTCCCTCTGTCTATCTCCTCTCTCTCTTACACACACACATACAAACTCACACACGCACATGCGTGCACAGATACCAACAGTATATTCACGTATACACACACACACACAGAGCAAATCCCATGGATCAATTTGAATCGACATCCCCTTTCTTTATACGATTCTGAGCTCACTTTGTACCAACACCTTCCGCCACCCTACCCATCCCTTCTTTACAGATTAAGGTGCGTGTATCTTGTGTGCGTGTGTATGCATTCACCACCACACGTGTCACGTGCACTAATCGTATGAACTCTGTGCTGTTATCCTGACAGACGAACTCATCATCTTGCCACTTGGCCCAGCGATCTGTAACATAAAAAGGCGGAGAATGATTCAGATTGGCATTATGACATGTACGTGTTACCGCAAGATGGTCCAGGCAATATTTGATCCAGCCCCTGTACAGCCTTGTCTTTTCCCTTGATGGCCTACTTCACAGTGTCTTTCCATGATGCACCATGCTGTTGATGTTCTGGGACCTCTTCCAGATTTCCTGGTCCCACGTGTCTCCTTGAGTGTGTTGAGAAGGTCGTCTGAATATCTACTAATGAAGAAGTTATTTTAATCATATTGGTGAGCAGATGAGGATATATGTTGTTTTACTTGGGGGGGGGGGGGGATGGGAGGAGGACTTTTATTATGATTATGTAAGTTGCAAGGATGCAACTTAGAAAAAGTAAAAAAAACTGAAAGGGGTCCAAGGGGACGGCAGCGCCCCCTATGGGAGATCTGGGGGGGGGGGGGGGGGCTATGACCCCCAGACGCTGAAGCTTTTTCAAAAAACGGATTCTCCGTTTCAGACTCTTTTGAAAAAACGGATTCCGTTGTCAAACGGAAAAAGTTGCACCCATGAAGTTGTTGGTGAGATACTTTAGGGAGAAAGTGGCTGAATGGTTCAGATGTTCACCTGCCAACAACTAAACTCCAGGTTCCTGAGTTCATGTCCCATAGAAGCCTTGACGTGTCTCCTCAGTTTGACCGGAAAATCGAACTGAACGTGTAGTCCTTCGGATGGAAATGAAAAACGTGTCAGGCCCACGTACCTTCTGGACTGCTCACGCTAAAGATCTCACGGCGGTTGAAAATCGTGAAAAGAAAGGCTCTTGCCCAGCTGCCCTGGAATAAAACATTGGAGAGATAGGATTGATTTGACAGGTCAATCCCCATGAAGGCCAAGTAGCTCTCTTTACCATTCTAAAGTCTTGGGTCAAGAGAAAAGTAGGTGGTGCTGCACTACAGCAACACGCTCTCAAAGCGGAGAGCAGCCTGAGTTTCACATTGAAAGTCAGATGTGACAAAAAAATGACTATATCTGATTATGAACGTAAGTTTATGTACTGAGATAAGATATATATATATATATATATATATATATATATATATATATATATATATATATATATATATATATATATATATAGAGAGAGAGAGAGAGAGAGAGAGAGAGAGAGAGTGTGTGTGTGTGTGTGTGTGTGTCTACCAGAGCTACTTATAACTTGACACCTTCATCACTGACATTCGTGGCTAGGATGTCCTGCGTGTAGAGCGGAGTTGGGAGTCCACATCCCTCCTTCCCTCTCCCCCCCCTCCCCCCAAACCTTTTTTTTTTTATAACATTGTGTTCGTTCTACGACATGAAGAATTGATCAACCAACTGGACAGACTCAATGTTGATGGAAAAGATCTACGAATAATCAGGAATATGTACTGGGAACAAACAGCTGCAATGAGAATAGAAAACAAGATAAGCTCTTTCCAAAACATCAAAAGAGGAGTCAGACAGGGTTGTGTTTTGTCACCAGATCTGTTTTCATTATACAGCGAAAACATCATGAGAAACCTAGAAGAAGACCCTGGATTAAAAGTTGGAGGGAAAATGATAAACAACATTCGATACGCAGATGACACCGTGCTAATTGCAGAAAATGAAAGGGACCTACAAAACCTTGTGAATATACTAGAAATAGAAAGCAAAGGTAAGGGGTTGGAACTAAACAGCAGGAAGACTGAAGTCATGGTGATCAGTAAAAAACATGAAATCCCTTCATGCAAAATAACAGCAAATGGCACAACCTTGACATAGGTTGATAAATTCAAATACCTGGGAACGGTCATCTCATCAGACGGCAGATGCACATCGGAAATAGCCGGCAGAATCGGCCAAGCCAAAACAGCATTCAAGAAGATGACAAGCATTCTTACCAACAAATGCCTATCAATTAACATGAGGAAGAGAGTCCTTGAATGTTATATGTAACCAATACTGTTATACGGATGTGAGGCGTGGACAGTCAGCAAGCAAAGCCAGAGCAAGATTGAGGCAGCCGAGATGTGGTTTCCAAGAAGAATGTTGAGAGTTCCATGGACAGCAAAGAAAACAAACGAGACAGTCTTGAAGGAGGCATACACAAGTAGATCACTCATAAGGAAGATTAGGAAAAGACAAGCAACATTTATAGGCCATTTTATGAGGAATGGGGATTTGGAGCACCTGGTCACAACAGGAAAACTGGAGGGAAAGAGCATCAGGTAGACCCAGGGAGAAAATGCTGGACGGACTTGCAGAGTGGCTGGGGACGAAGAGGGTGTGTGAGATGCTAGGGGCAACGAGAGATAGAGACAGATGGAAGTCCATGATCGCCAACGCCATGCGGCAGGCACCCTGATGATGATGATGATGATAATGTTTGTTCGGTCGGTGGTGGGGTAGGCCTGCAGCTCCTCAGTGTGTCTGGGTTTAGACCGTAAGGTTACTGATCAGAATCCCTTGGTTTTGCACCCAATAATATACCCACGCACGGAACTCACGCCACGTTTCGCAGTCCGAAACTCGGCCCTGCATTTTGTTAAACCCTTTGACGCCCTTATACGATCCACTAGCATCCTGCATAGTCATCAGTGATAACAATGCAAAAACTTAAAACTCTGACTGCCTCACCCTGTCCACCAGATTCCTGCAAGAAAGCTGGTGGACAGGGTGAGGCAGTCAGAGTTTTAAGTTTTTGCATTTGGTAGATACGGTGCAGGAGTCAAAGGGTTTAAACCTCCTTTGATGTGTGTACCTGTGGTTGGTGTGCACGTGCGTACGCGCGGACAGGTGTGTGTGTGTGTGTGTGTGTGTGTGTGTGTGTGTGTGTGTGTGTGTGTGTGTGTGTGTGTGTGTGTGTGTGTGTGTGTATGTTTGTGTGTGTGTGTTGTGTGTGTGTGTGTGTGTGTGTGCGCGCGCGCGCATGTGTGTGTATGTGATGCATCGAACATGGGATGTATTGAACCTGGCACGCAACAAACCTGGGACGTATCGAACCTGGGATTTATCGAGATGTCCCCGCCCCTCCCCCCCCCCCTCATTTTCACGCAAAAGCAGTGGGCCAATACGAAAGGGACGGGATGAATCCCTGCCAAAGTGGCTGGCAGAATCCACTGGCAGTAAACATTTACATGTGACCAGTAACGAAAGAAGAAAGAGATAAGGATTCTCTCTGCAGGCTGTGAGATTGTGAGAAAACAATTCAACAATAATTTTAAAAAAAATTGTGCCAGGAAAAACTTTGATCAGTCAACAAATCGAATACTCTACCACAAAAAAATTCTTTTGGCAGAAGAATATATTCTTTTCAGGTAATAAAGTGGTTGTGCCAGAAAAAGAAATGAGCAGAAAAAGATTAATAGATTTGTTATCCATAATGCTAAATGGCAATCCAAAAACGAACACACAATCCACATTGTTACGGGTAAAAAAAAAAAGACATGATTTACATACATACAAACAAACATACAGACAGACATACAGATATATATGATTTACATACATACATATACATGTGTACATACGTATATGTCATGTCATGGTGTCCACGTAAGAGTCACCATGATCCAGTTTGACTCATCCTGCCCTATTCACGGTATTCATGCACACAATGGCACTGGGACACAATGGCACGTGGACACAATGGCACGTGGACACAATGGCATGTAAACACAATGGCACATGGACACAATGGCACGTGGACACAATGGCACGTGAATACAATGGCACGTGGACACAATGGTACGTGGACACAACGGCACGTGGACACAATGGCATGTGGACACGATGGTACGTGGACAAACGGCACGTGGACACAATCGTGTGGACACAGGTACGTGGACACAATGGTCATGGAACAACGGGACCATATTAGAGTTAGACTTATGCTGTCTAAATATCTGTTTACCCTGCCAATGGTACAACATCCTGTTTAGATCTATCGCTATGTGAGTTTTTCGTTGGTCTTAAACTATGACTGGAGAGTGCCAGATGACCTACGTGGGAGTGATCCACTTTCCTATTGTCGTAACAAATACAATCGTAGAAAATGAATCCTTACCACAGAAGCCTCAAATTTTAACAAGGCCACGAGACCTATTTATGTGAGCATAAAGTTAATTAGAGGAAGACAAAAGTTTTGCAAAGTGAAGATCAAGCAAGATTGTAACACACGTCATCCTCATCTGTGCTTAAACAGCAATACCCACATGGCTCAAACAGCATGGGTTAACACTGAATATAATCAAATTAACCAAGCACGGGGGAAAAAAAAAAAAGGCTCAATCATTGTGTCTTTCACATATCATCAGCGGACAGCATTCAAACTCATCAAAATCTCAGAGCAACATCCAGACATAGCATAAATTAGTAAACACCAGTCTCAGAAGAGTTGTTCAAACTCCAAAAGAAAAAACGATGTAGAAATCATGTTTAAAACAGTAAAAGGAAAAACACAAGATAAGAAAGAACGTTGAAGAACCACCAATAATGAAAGATGAAGTTAAGCAACGATGAAAAATATGAAACCAGGAAAAGCCCAAGGACCAGATAATATTATTACAGAAATGATTCAAGGCTCTAGATGAATTTGGTCTTGAAAAAATAACGGTCCCCCTAAACGAAATTTATGACACCAGAAAAATAGCTAAAGATATGTCAAAATCAAATTTCATTACACTTAAAAAAAAAAAAAAAAAAAAAAAAAGCAGGTGGTATGTATTAACTCCATCGTACAATCAGCTTGATGAGATAAGTGACAGAGATTCCATTAAGAATAATCATGATGAGGAGAAGGAATAGAATCAGACAGAAATAGCTGAAGAACAATGTGGATTTTTTTATAAAAGAAAGATACTATTAATTTGATAGCCTACTAGTTCTCTGCATGCGTACATGTACACATGAAAGGGGTTTAGGCTCTGGTATGTCTGCACACATGTTGACCTGAGAGACCAGAAATGATCTCCATCATTTACCTACCAAGCCAGAGGAATCCAGACAAGATCGAACCCGGACCTTCCGATTGGAAGTCTGACATCTTGCCCACGCGACTATGAACGCCCATATTATGATGTTTTGTTTCTTTTTCGTTTTTCAGTACCGGAAGTACGGCCGCAAACTGTCGCTGATGCTGAATGGGATTATAGTCTACCCTTTTTCAAACACCCGGAGTACAGGCTTTTACGTCCGTTGATTACTTGTGGTTCTGCTGAGTTAAAAGAAACGAAATAGAACCCGATTTCAATGCAAATATTACGAAAACTTTAAAGCAATGAAAAATTATCTTTAACTGGTCAGACGATAGGTACCATTTGAAGTTTTGACTGAAGTGAATAGAAATAGAATTCGTCCAAATGAAGATACGGAGAGAAAGCATAGGAGTAGGAATCACTCAAGGAAAAAAACGTAAGACAGACCTGCGAAGGACATTGTAAATTAAGTAGGCTATTTGTTAGTTTTATGAAATGTTGCAGCGGTAATACAGGAATAAGGGGTACATTTTTTTTGGGTAGGCATGGAGCATTCGCTTGCGTGCGCAGACCCCACGCAGACGACAAAAACAGGAACGAAACGTCGAACGTCAGTATTTCGTCTGCACGCAGTGACGCACACGCGCGCATGCACATGCAGTCATGCATGCGTTCAGTAACGCGCATGCACTATGATACAGTCAGTGGACGCACTAGAAACACATGCACAGTCGGCGTACACAAAATGGCGTACGCACTAACTACCGTGTGTTTTATGTTGTGTCCAGAAATATTAGCAAAGTTTTAATTAAGGTTTCCCGGCGCATCAAGAGGTATTTTTGTATTAAGCCTAATTACTGTCACTGAAAAGAGGAAGAACAATTAAAATTGTATGAAAAGTTCTTAGATTGGTTGTAATGACGAAAGTAAGATTTGTTTGAATAATTAAAACTTTTCACGTTTTCCTTCAGTGGATTACAAAGCAAACACTTTGACGCAAGTGCGCCGTTTCTTCACAAAGCTGAAAAAGCACCATAACTTTGGTCAGTTTGGAATGGCTGAACCGATTGAGGAAAAAAAAAAATCAGTGGAAAGGTCTTTGTTTGCCCAGATGACTATTGCCCAAGGTGACTAAGACTCTCCTGGATGCTCTTAGCATAAGGAACGGAGTTTCGCGATGACACGCAGTATCCAGGATGATAGCCAACAGCCAAGACTAAGAACAGCTCCAAGAAGATCTCCAATGCCTAGCCGATTGGGAGAGGAGCTGGGATATGGAGTTTCATCCTGCGAAATGCCAAGTCCTTCATGTCACAAGGAGTAGGTCCCCACTTCACTATGACTGTTCCCTTCACGGACATACCCTCGACACCGTAACATCTACAAAATACCTTGGTGTCACCGTGGCCAAAGACATGAGTTGGGACGAACACATAAACAACCTGTGTTTCAAAGGAAACAGAATGCTCAAATTCCTCCGATGGAATCTGAAAATCAGCTCCTCAGAGATCAAGGAACGAGCTTACAAAGCGCTAGTTCGCCCCCATCTGGAGTACGCGTCTTCCGTCTGGGACCCCATACAGAGAAAAACATAACTAAAATAGAAGAGGTTTAAAGACGAGCTGCACGCTTCGCCTCAACAGATATAGAAACACTTCTAGTGTTAGCAGCATGCTGGTCACACTGGGCTGGCCCTCATTGGAGAAACGACGGCAAGTAGCAAGACACTCTATGCTGTTCAAAATGCACAAGGCCTTGTTCACTGTCCCAGCCTAAAAGCAAAACTAGTTCCTCTACCTGACCATAAGCGGCGTGGCCATGACAGACAGTTCCACTTGATCACATCAAGGACCCAGTATAGAGCTGCTTCATTTCTGCCTAGAACTGTCAAGAACTGGAACAGTCTCCAACAAGGAACAGTTGAGGCCACAACACTTGACACATTTGTGTCAAGGGCCTCCAAAATCCCAGACTTAGACCGACCCCCCTTTCCTCTCCCCCCCACTTCCACTCAGAGCCCCTGCCCCACCCACCCTGCTGCCCTCTACACCACCCCACCCCCCCCTCTTCACCCCTTCCTACCTCCTCACCCCAGCACCCTCATTCCCCCACCCCCACCCCACCATCATCATGATTAAAACTGAACTCTTAAGACATGTCCACTGCCCCAGATTTATCTGCTGCAAACCCCCCAGTTTATAGGCCCAGAATAATAAAGTTTGATTGTGGGCCCTCAATACTGAAGAAGAAGAAGAATTAACTAATTAATTGCCTCGACTGGCATAAACGAAAATCAACCGAGATTCCTAAAATCCTTACACTAGTTACAGTTTCCAAAATTTTCAGATGTCTGACTTTAAAACTATTACTTAAAGCCTCAGGGTGATCATCATCATAAATTACAACAGTTATTCAATATCACTAAGCTCATGCATTACGTAGTAATTAATGACTGATAGTTTTGCACGAATAACCCCCCTTAACCCTTTGACTTCTGCACACTGTCCACCACCATCCTGCGTTACCAACCAGCTTGTGGATAGGATGAGGGAGGCAAAGGGTTAGTTTTTGCAGTTCATGGCTAGGATGTGGGAGTCAGAGTTAAATGACACATGCTTATTACTGAGTAGTTTTCATCCTCAGTACTTATGTAATTTACTTTAGGTTTGCAGATTATAATACTGGTAATGATAATTTTATATGTATACATAATAATATATATATATATATATATATATATATATATATATATATATATATTATATATATATATATCTATATATGTATCTATGTATAAAGTCAAATGTATTCATTAGTTTTATTGAAATGCAAATTTGAAAGCATCTGCTGGTAGTTTAAAAGCCCTTAGAACTATCAATAGTGAAAGTTGTTGCATATTTCTCTGAAAAGTGTGGTCTCCAGTTTCCTCGTGACATGGAAATTGTTTATTACAAAATTATAGATTAATTACTTATTAATACCTTCAGTATTCTGAGTAAAACATTAAATGAAGATAGATTCATAGATGAAATTGGTTTATAACTTGATCTTCCAGAAATTTCATCTTGAAATTTTGATTTAAAAATTCTGTTGGTAGTAATGATGACAATGTATTATTTTAACTATTCACCGTAACAGACAGCAAAAATAGTTTTGCTCTAATTATTTTGCTTATGTGTGTGTGAGTGTGATGTGTGTGTATGTGTGTGCACATATGCATGAGAGCCAATCTTGAGGGAGAGGAAAGATACTAATAAACAGTACTGATGTTAAGCAAAGATTTCTAGAAATGATGGTGTGACTGAAACTGACTGACAGTTGTGAGGTGACAGTAATGTGCGGACAGATACCCTGTCAATCAGAAAGCAAAACAAAACGAAAACAAACAACGCCAAGACTGACAACATTAATGGTTATAAATGTGTTAAGGCAAATGACACCATTAATGGTTATAAATGTGTTAAGGCATAATGACAACATTAATGGTTATAAATTGTTAAGGTAATATAATGACAACATTAATGGTTAAAAATGTGTTACGGCTACAATGACAACGTTAATGGTTATAAAGTGTGTTAAAGGCATAATGACAACGTTAATGGTTATAATGTGTTAAGGATAATGACAACGTTAATGGTTATAAATGTGTTAAGGTATAATGACAACGATTAATGGTTATAATGTGTTAAGCATAATGACAACGTTAATGGTTATAAATATGTTAAGGCACATAACTAAGATAGTGTAAGCATAATGACATGATGGAAAGTAATTGGAAAGTAAATTCCCATCTCACTCTCAGCCTTGAGTGTACTGCCCAGCCACTCACATATAGCAGTCTGACACAGCAAGGTCTGTCTTTTGTCCTGTGGCTGGTGGGCTTTTGTCCTGACAATGAGTCTTTTTGAAAATGGCAAATGCATTTATAAGTTCCACTAAGTAAATGTGCTATTCTGTAGTGTACATATATTCATGTGAGAGAACAGTTATGAAGATTTCATGTATTAGAACCATTTCTCCCAATTTCATCATCATCATCATTTGCCTTGCCGCATGCGTTGGCGATTATGGACTTCCATCTGTCTCTATCTCTTGTTGCCTCAAGCATCTCTTCCACCGTCCTTGTCTTTAGCCACTCTGCAAGTCCGTCTAGTATCCCAATTACAAAGCCAAAAACTAAATAAATGATCAGAATAATAATGTCATACATACACACAATGCCTACCTCCAGTAATAATGTTTTTTTTTAAATTGAATCAATATGTTTACAAACATAAATTATTGCACAGCAAGACATGACCAATACAAAAAAGTTATAGTGCATATTAATTATTATGACAAAAGTTTTAAGACTGAGTAGTCCAAAAATCGTATGGAAAATTATTTAAATCATTATTTGAATTTGAAAACTTTGTTGTGATTGTTTCTATTGTGTGCTGAGTGTGTGCATATCACTTTTTGAGTTTTTCCAAGAGGGATTCATTGCACTCAGACTTTCCATATGTGCTCCACCCAAATCTACCAGTGATTATCCGGCAGACTCCCTGAGCCTGTACATAACCCTATGCAACGGCAAGGTCTTGAAATGTGGAGGGGGAGGAGTAAGGACCTATGAAACATTAAGCTGACACCACCAGAATGGTCGAGGCATTAAGATGGGCAGTGAACAGGGTCTTTTGAAGGTTGCGAACTGGGATTGTACTTGCGAAATCAGATCTTGAGCCCAGGGCTCTATCAACCAGCCAGACTATCAGCTTATCAGAAAGACTAGCTTGAAACCACCATTCAGGTTTTAGTTGGATGGAGGAGTGGGGATGAGTGGGACAGAAAACCCTTTCCAGTCTGTGGGTTTTGGACTTTGGACTTGGCTCTGTGTGTGTATGTGTATGTGAGAAAGAAATGTTTATTCTGTTGTAAACAACGATTGTATGTAATAATGTATACATGTATCTTTATTGGTGACAGGTGGACTGAATGCTGTTGGCTGTGACTCGTCAGGCACAGAGTCGTCTCTCTTGCCTCAGCAAACTGATTAGCTCCCCTGCTGTACAATCGTGTAGCAGAAGAATGACAAGCGCAGGGACTGTACGATATCTGGGGTAAATAATTATCGCTAGAGCATAGTTTCATTGTGACTTTATCACTTATGATTGTCGTTGTTGTGGCTTACTTAAAATAACGAGCATTATGTTGAACAGTAGTGTGTATAACAAAGGATTTTTCACTGCAGTTCTGTGTTTGACTGTCAAATCATCATTATGTGTTTAGTATTGTCTTAAGTCTTTCTTTATGCTGTTATGATGGTAGTTGGTCGAATAGCAACAAAACGTGTGAGAAGAGGACGTAAAAATACCAGTAAACATGTGTGAGAAGAGGACTAAAAATACTAGCAAACAAAGAGCGTATCCAAAAAACTGCAGCAGACGAAAAACCCAAAATGGTGGGAGATGAAAGCTGTAGAAACTGCAGTTGCGGCTGAGGCCAGTGACATAAAACCATTGACATTCTGGCCTTCAATATATTGGGAACATAACAGCAGCAGTGAGAATAGAAAAACTATATCAGCTCTTTCCAAATTATCAAAAGGGCAGGCTTGTGTTCTGTCACTAGATTTGTTTTCACTTTACAGCAAAACCATCATGAGAAACTTGGAAGAATTATGTGGGATAAAGGTCAGAGGAAGAATGATAAACAACATTTGTTACAGAGATGACACCATGCTAATTGCAGAAAATGAATTCACCTATAAAACTTGTGAATATAATAGAAATAGAAAGCAAAAATGAAAGGCTGGAGCTAAATAGCAAGAAGGCTAAAGTCATGGTAATAAGTAAAAAAAAACAAGAAATCCCCTCATGCAAAATAACAGCAAATGGCACAACTTTGAGACAGGTTGATAAGTTTGAATATCTGGGAACAGTCATCTCACCAGATGGCAGATGCACATCAGAATAGCCAGCAGAATTGGCCAAGCCAAAATAGTATTCAAGAAGATGAAGAGTGTTCTTACCAACAAATGCCTATCAATTAATTGATATAATAATTACAGTATTTATATGGCGCCAAATCTTGACAGTGTGTGTGTGTGTGTGTGTGTATGTGTGTGTGTGTGTACATGTGTGTTTTTCAGACAAGAGGAGGCGCAGAAGATTGATGAAGAACTGTTTTCTACCTATGCCTTCAGTGTAGATCAGTTGATGGAATTGGCTGGATACAGCTGTGCTGTTGCTGTTGCAAAGGTCTGTGGTGTGTGTGTGTGTGTGTGTGTGTGTGTGTGTGTGTGTGTGGTGTGTGTGTTGTGTGTGTGTTTGGTGTTGATTTGGTTCAGTTTTTATGTGACACCCACCCTCAAGTGATAAAGCTGACGGGGATAACCATCCCAGGAAAGTGGGGGAAGGGGACTTGTCTAATCCTATACCGACACCACCAGAACAAACAATGATGTTAAGATGGGACAGTGAGAAGGCCAGTTTTAATGTAGCACACCCCGGGATTCGAACCCACAACCATTAGCATGTTAATCCACACTCAAACCAACTGAGCTGCTGGGGCCCGCGTGCGTGCACGCGCATATGTGTGTGTTAGTCATTATCATTATCATTTAAAGACCAGCTGACTGTGCAGAAGCAAATCAGGGTTATAACCATTTCAATGCCTCTTTCAGCTTGAAAAAAAAAAAAACTGGAAAAGAAAATAGTATGTATATCAATGCATTTATGCACATACACTAAGGTCAAGCCCCTGGCATTGACCACTCTGTCCAGTTTATCGCCACAGAGTTGAAAAACAAACAAACAAACCAAACCTGAATACAGATATATAAACATAGCTAAGTACACTAAAATACATGAAAACAGACCTAAATTACCTATATTATTTCGCTTCTTCACACCACATTTCCTTAAAGCCAAAAAATGCAGTTAATACATGTACCCTAATATAAATCCTGAGAAAAGGTTTGGAAGTTTTATGGAAAACATGCAGGTGACTTCAGCTTAATGACGACAAAACAGAAGCTATCCTCATTGGCACCCGTCAGAAACTTTCTCAGCTGCCTCCTCTTTCTCTCCCATTATGTAATACATCAGTCCCAATTTCTGATTCAGCTAAAAACCTTGGTGTCTGCATTGACTCTACCCTCTCCATGAACAACTTTGTTACTCAAACTGCCAGATCCTGCTACTATCATCTCCATCGCATAAGGCTGATCAGGAAGTATCTCTCTGTCGAAACAACTGCAAAACTCGTTCTCTCCTTCATAATGTCTCGCATTGACTATTGCAATTCACTCCTGTCTGGTCTTCCTGCCTCCACCATTCACATCCTACAGCGCATTCAAAACAATGCTGTACGCCTTGTACTCAAAAAGAAAAAAGCTGACCACATATCTGCTCTCCTGGCACAACTTCACTGGCTCCCTGTATCAAAGCACATACAGTACAAACTAGACACCATGTGCTACAAAAGCCTCAATAACGCAGCCCCCGATTACCTGTCAAGCCTACTTGAGATCTATGTTCCCTCACGTACCCTCCGCTCTGCCTCCGATCCTCTGACTTTTCGCTTTCCACGCACTAAGCTCAATACCTATGGTCCATGAGCCTTCTCTGTTTCTGGTCCACTCTCCTGGAACAAACTTCCTCTCTCAGTCCGTCAGCAACCTACTTTTGTCTCCTTCAAGTCCGCTCTCAAAACTCACTCAACCCCCCCCCCCCCCCCCCCTCTGCAGCCTGTCTCCGCTCGGGGGGAATCACATGGTTATAATATATAATTGTATATGCTATGCTCTCTATAATTTTCCATTGGTTTTATTCTTGCTTTTATTGCTTTTATTCTTTCTCCCCATTTATAGCCATGCGTGTGTGTGTGTGTGTGTGTGTGTGTGTGTGTGTGTGTGTGTGTGTGTGTGTGTGTGTGTGTGTGTGTGCGCGTGCGTGTGTGTGCGTGCGTGCATGCGTGCGTGCTTGCGTGTGTGTCTGCTTCAGCGCTTAGATTTGATTTTATCAAGATTTTGCGCTATATAAATATTGTAATTATTATTATTTATTATTATATAAGCATAGAAAACAAAGAGCAACAGGTCTGTTTACTATCTTCTCGCTGATTCCACAGCCAAAATTCTCATAGCGTCTGTGTACTTTCTCATCTGTAATCTTCTTACTGGTGGTCTCTTGTCTGTCATTCAGCCTCAACAGAAGTTCTAAAATGTTGTTGTGTGTGATATAATGATGTATCTGGTACTGCTCCTGCTTGTATCTCTTTTTCTCCCTCCTGTATTCTGAGTTCTTGAATGGTGTTACATGTAGATATATCCTAATGGTGTTACATGTAGATATATCCTAATGGTGTTATATGTTGATTATGTCCTAATGGTGTTACATGTAGATATGTCATAATGGTGTTACATGTTGATATATCCTAATGGTGTTACATGTTGATTATGTCCTAATGGTGTTACATGTAGATATGTCCTAATGGTGTTACATGTAGATATATCCTAATGGTGTTATATGTTGATTATGTCCTAATGGTGTTACATGTTGATATATCCTAATGGTGTTATATGTTGATTATGTCCTAATGGTGTTATATGTTGATTATGTCCTAATGGTGTTACATGTAGATATATCCTAATGGTGTTATATGTTGATTATGTCCTAATGGTGTTATATGTTGATTATGTCCTAATGGTGTTACATGTTGATTATGTCCTAATGGTGTTACATGTTGATTATGTCCTAATGGTGTTATATGTTGATTATGTCCTAATGGTGTTACATGTTGATTATGTCCTAATGGTGTTACATGTTGATTATGTCCTAATGGTGTTACATGTTGATTATGTCCTAATGGTGTTATATGTTGATTATGTCCTAATGGTGTTACATGTTGATTATGTCCTAATGGTGTTATATGTTGATTATGTCCTAATGGTGTTACATGTAGATATATCCTAATGGTGTTATATGTTGATTATGTCCTAATGGTGTTATATGTTGATTATGTCCTAATGGTGTTATATGTTGATTATGTCCTAATGGTGTTACATGTAGATATATCCTAATGGTGTTATATGTTGATTATGTCCTAATGGTGTTACATGTAGATATATCCTAATGGTGTTATATGTTGATTATGTCCTAATGGTGTTATATGTTGATTATGTCCTAATGGTGTTATATGTTATGTCCTAATGGTGTTACATGTTGATTATGTCCTAATGGTGTTACATGTTGATTATGTCCTAATGGTGTTATATGTTATGTCCTAATGGTGTTATATGTTGATTATGTCCTAATGGTGTTACATGTTGATTATGTCCTAATGGTGTTATATGTTGATTATGTCCTAATGGTGTTACATGTTGATTATGTCCTAATGGTGTTATATGTTGATTATGTCCTAATGGTGTTACATGTTGATTATGTCCTAATGGTGTTATATGTTGATTATGTCCTAATGGTGTTACATGTTGATTATGTCCTAATGGTGTTATATGTTGATTATGTCCTAATGGTGTTACATGTTGATTATGTCCTAATGGTGTTATATGTTATGTCCTAATGGTGTTATATGTTGATTATGTCCTAATGGTGTTATATGTTGATTATGTCCTAATGGTGTTACATGTTGATTATGTCCTAATGGTGTTACATGTTGATTATATCCTAATGGTGTTACATGTTGATATATCCTATTGGTGTTATATGTTGATTATGTCCTAATGGTGTTACATGTAGATATATTTTATGCTAGTGGTGTTATACTTATAGATATGTCCTGATGGTGTTATAGATATGTCCTAATGATGTTACATGTAGGTATGTCATAATGGTGTTACATATAGATATGTCCTAATAGTGTTACATATATGTCCTAATGATGTTACATATAGGTATGTCCTAATGGTGTTACATGTAGATGTCCTTATGGTGTTATATGTCCTAATGGTGTTACATATATGTCCTAATGATGTTACATATGACTAGTTCTCCAGAATTGGTACCCCAAAGGGGTAGTGAACATTTTCCTCTATTACAGCTTAGAAATTAACTCCCAGGTAGCATAAAGGCTACTAATGTACTAAGTTAACAATGGAGAAACTGTGGTAGCAGCGATGGCACCACAATAATTTTCATTTTTAAGAAAAGTGCACTTTAAGTGTGAAAAACAAACAAATATGGCCGCTGAAAAGTTGCAGCTGAACATGTGCTTCGAATGTTGCAGTCAAACACACACACGTTTCAATTTATTGCGTGGTGATTGTTTTAAAACATCAATAAAACGTCAATTAAACTGTGACGACAACGCGATTAATTTTGAAAAGCGTGTTGCGTAATTATAGACTCCTGAAAATGACCGTTCCGTATTCACAAGCGGAGTCATGCTATGGTGTGTGCAGTGCCTGTTCGCTACACACAGTGCCATTCATCTCAAGCACAAGTTCAGCTTTTCATCTTAAAATAGATATGAATTACCTTACAACCGATACCATTTAACAGAAATAAAGCAAACTATTAAATTTCTAGAATTTTTTTTGTGAATGGCGTCGCACTTATGATGCACGGAAGCCACGACTTCGAAGTCCGATTGTAGCAGACGAACGCTGCCTGGCCAGTCGAGCGACCGTCTAAAACGACTAATCATATGTACACATCGAGTGATGACGTTTGTGCACAAGTGTGTACTGCTAAAAATAGCAGAAGCACAAAAATGTCCCGTGTGGTGTCACACATCGTGTCCTTTTAGACGGAAGAATTCCCCGCGTTCATCAGGTAACCCTTCACGGTGGTAATATAGATTATAGTCCTAATGGTGTTACATATAGTATGTCCTAATGGTGTTACATGTAGATATGTCCTAATGGTGTTACATGTAGATATGTCATATGGTGTTCATGTAATAGTCATAATGGTGTCTAATGTATATATAGTGTCTTAATGATGTTACATGTAGATATGTCCTAATGTGTTACATGTAGATATGTCCTAATGTGTGTTACATGTAGATATGTCCATATGGTGTTAATGTAGCTATGTCCTATGTGATGTTACGTATAGATATGTCCTGAGATGTTATATATAGATATGTCCTGATGATGTTTATATAGCTATGTCCTTGATGATGTTACGTATAGCTAGTCCTTATGATGTTACGCTAGATATGTCCTGATGATGTTATATATAGCTATGTCCTTGTGATGTTACGTATAGATATGTCCTGATGATGTATATTATATAGCTATGTCCTTCATGTTACGTATAGATATGTCCTATGATGTTATATATAGATATGTCCTGATGATGTTTATATAGATATGTCCTGATGATGTTATATATAGATATGTCCTGATGATGTTATATATAGATATGTCCTGATGATGTTATATATAGCTATGTCCTGATGATGTTACTATATAGCTTGTCCTTATGATGTTATATATAAATATATGTCCTGATGATGTTAGTATAGCTATGTCCTTGTGATGTTAGTATAGATATGTCCTGATGATGTTACTATAGCTATGTCCTGATGATGTTATATATACTGTGTCCTTATGATGTTACGTATAGATATGTCCTGATGACGACTCAGTTGATTCCGTAACAGTGTTATGTATGGACATTGTGGCAAATGACTGCTTTGTTGATGTCACCACGTGTTTCCCAGCACGCACGCTGACCACACACGGGGCATCAGTGTTGGTGTGCTGTGGACCAGGCAACAACGGAGGGATGGACTGGTCTGTGCTCGACATCTCAAACTGTTTGTGAGTGACGTTTACTTTGTTGGTCTCTGTGAAGGTTCCTTTTTTTCGCCCTTCCCACTCTTGATAATGATAAACAGTGATATTTATAAGACACCAAAATCTTGATCCAAGAATCAAACCAAGGCACGAATTCCCATCATTCACCAAAGCAAATCACCCAACAATGACCGAATCTCCAGGGTACAAAGTGTACGCAACCTGGGAAGACAGGGGGGAGTAGGGTGTGTGACCCCTGACCTAAGCCGTCATCCTCCCTCTTTCTTTCTCTCTCTGTCTCACACACACATACAAAATGTGCTGAGCTAGGGTACGCTCATGCCTGTTCGACGAATGACCCTTGACCCAAGTTTTCATCTTCTCTGTGCACACATGCATATTCTATCTTATTCTCTGTCTCGTTTTGTTGTTGCTGTTGCTCTTCCTGTATTTCCACCTGTTTGCTTTGTCTGAGTGTGGGAAAGTTATCAAACTATTATCGTATGTAACCTGCTCCTACCGAGGGGTCAAAAATGGCACTCAACAATATACTAGAAATATCACCTGGGGCCTATGATCCCAGGTTTGGGCGTCCCCATGACCTACATACTCCCGCTCTGTGGTAGATGACTCCCACCCACCCCCACCCCCAATGAAGAATAAACCCCCCCCCCCAAAAAAAAACACCCCAACAACAATAAAATGATTCCCACCCACCTCCACTAAAAAATACCCCCCCCCAAAAAAAAAACAACAACAACAACAACAACAACAAACGAATCCAAACTGGAAACAAACTTCAAACCCAAGGTTTGATATTTACTTTCTTATGTTGACAAAACCCATAGTTGTGCTGTTGATGCACGTCAGGATTTCATGATCAAAAGGGAAATGTGATGTGGATGTTATGATTGCTCATTTACAGTTGAAGGGAAACAACTCTTGCATTCATTAGGTTCAATGTTATGATTGCTCATTTACAGTTGAAGGGAAACAACTCTTGCATTCATTAGGTTCACTAGTTTTATTGTGGATGATGAAGGCCTGACAGGTTTTGTTACCATCATATATAAAAAAAAAGAAAAAAGCATCCAGAAACTGACTGACCGGTGTGTCTTGTATAAATCTGTACGGCAACATGATACACAGGCAGTATTCAGCAGCAATCAATCTTGACATATGTTCTGATTTGGTTCAGTTTTTACGTCGACACCCACCTCAGGTGATACGGCCAACGGGGATAACCATCCCAGGGAAGTGGGGGAAGGGGGACTAATCTAATCCTATACTGACACCACCAGAACAACAATCATGTTAAGATGGGACTGTGAGATGACCAGTTTTAATGTAGCTCACCCCGGGATTCGAACCCACAACCATTAGCATGTGAATCTGATGCTCAAACCAACTGAGCTACTGGGGCCTGCTTGACATGTGTATTTCTTGACATGTTTTTTTTTTCTAACTTCCAACTTGTTTTATCTGAGCATGCAGAGCATTTTGCCTTGATGTCCAGCAGTGTACTCTACAATTGATGTCAGCTTTGCTCAGAACATGTGAAACCAGACATGCTCCACAGCTACAACATGACTGTGCCAGGCTTCCTGTCTGTCTGCTGCCTGCCTGTTTCATCTCCCTGTGACAGTCCTGGTACGATGGATGGAAAAATGAAGTAAAGAGATGAGACGATATGCTTTTGTCCTGAACAGTAACAATATCTGTATCTGGTCGGCAGCAGTTTTTTCTTGCTGATCCAAATAGATCCCTACTTGGGATAGAACTGGTTAAGAATGGAAATCAGTAATTTGTGAATTAACCCTTTGACTTCCACACCCTATCCACCAACTGCAAAAAGTTAACCTCTTGACTCCCTCACCTGCAGGAAGCTGGTGGATAGGGTGAGGGAGTCAAAAGATTTATGTTTTTGCTTTGCTGGCATGGTTGAAAATGTGGGATGCTGGTGGACAGGGTGCAGGAGTCAAAGGGTTAAAGAATAGAATGAACGTTATGTTACAGGGATTCTCTCCTTCCATATTTTACCCCAAACAGCCGCCAAAACAGCTGTTTCTGAACCTGAAGACACAGTGTGAAAAGATGAACATGCCTTTCATTGAATGTCTCCCTGAAGACACTGCAAAATTGGCCGGCTCTTACGACCTCATTGTTGATGCCTTGTTCGGCTTCAGCTTCAAGGGACCTCCACGGCCACAGTTTGCTGACATTTTGGACAAGTTGAAAAGTGTGGAGACTAAAGTGCCCATCTGCAGCATCGATGTGCCTTCAGGTATGGCATTGTGCTCATTTTGTTGCGGTGTTTTATGTTGGAGAAAATTAAGTTTGTACGCCCATTGTGTTGTTTAAAGCTGTTTCAGGTGGGAAATTGATATTTTTGTCCAAAAATAGTCATCCAAAAATAATTCTGTTGTTGATGAGAAATTGAAAACTGACACAGGCATGCAGCTGCAGCTTGCAAATCTGCCAGCTATTATGTGGCAGATTGTCTTAGCCTGCACAAAACTCTATCCGCTAACAAGTTGTGAAATGGGGAAGGGGGAGAAAGGATCTATGAAACATTAACTCACTCGCTACGTACAATTATGCCCCTTGCCGTTCCCATGATATGTACCATTTGTATAGGCCATGAGAAAAATTCTTATACAAACAAATGAAATCAGAAGAGTTTTTGAAATTTGGCAGGTCATATATTAAAAGATTGGTGTACAAAATGCTGAAATTTCGACTGTCTAACCCTCATGGTTGCTGAGTAATGGTACAAGTAAAATTAGAGACATTTTCAGGTGAAAAATGCTGTACAAAATACACAGTCAGGTCAATACATCAGTTCCTACAGTCACATTTTGAATGAAATTTCATAAAATCCAACGCGCGCACACTCCACATGCACTGAAGGAAAAGATCGTGTTCAACAGCGCTGAGTTGTTGAGTACTGTTCAGCCATTTGCTTTTCCATTGTCTGCTTCGCTGCGGAGATAGTGGGTCGTGAACTTTGCACTGTCCACTCACCGACTGCGTAGTACAGTGACCTCATGGCCTGAAACGAGGCTAAGAATGACCAAAGAATCTATTTCTGGCTATTATTTTCGGTTAACGGAAATACTGAAAGCCCAGCGAATTTTCAAAACTCAAGTCGGATTTCTCCGACGCTCGTAGACAAGCATTGTTGAGACATGATTGGGAAATCCTGACGCTCGTAGCGAGAGAGTTAAGCTGATATCACCAGAATGATGGAAACATTAGATGGGCAGTGAACAATAATAATAATAATAAAATAATAATTACAATATTTATATAGCGCAAAATCTTGATAAAATCAAATCTAAGCGCTGAAGCAGACACACACGCAAGCACGCACGCACGCACACACACGCACGCACGCACACACACACACACACACACACACACACACACACACGCATGGCTATAAATGGGGAGAAAGAATAAAAGCAATAAAAGCAAGAATAAAACCAATGGAAAATTATAGAGAGCATAGCATATACAATTATATATTATAACCATGTGATTCCCTCCGAGCGGAGACAGGCTGCAGAGGGGGGGGGGGGGGGGGGGGGGGGTTGAGTGAGGTTAGGGTTTTATGCGGAGGAGAAAAGGTGAGTTTTGAGAGCGGACTTGAAGGAGACAAAAGTAGGTTGCTGACGGACTGAGAGAGGAAGTTTGTTCCAGGAGAGTGGACCAGAAACAGAGAAGGCTCGTGGACCATAGGTATTGAGCTTAGTGCGTGGAAAGCGAAAAGTCAGAGGATCGGAGGCAGAGCGGAGGGTACGTGAGGGAAGATAGATCTCAAGTAGGCTTGACAGGTAATCGGGGGCTGCGTTATTGAGGCTTTTGTAGCACATGGTGTCTAGTTTGTACTGTATGCGCTTTGATACAGGGAGCCAGTGAAGTTGTGCCAGGAGAGGAGATATGTGGTCAGCTTTTTTCTTTTTGAGTACAAGGCGTGCAGCATTGTTTTGAATGCGCTGTAGGATGTGAATGGTGGAGGCAGGAAGACCAGACAGGAGTGAATTGCAATAGTCAATGCGAGACATTATGAAGGAGAGAACGAGTTTTGCAGTTGTTTCGACAGAGAGATACTTCCTGATCAGCCTTATACGATGGAGATGATAGTAGCAGGATCTGGCAGTTTGAGAAACAAAGTTGTTCATGGAGAGGGTAGAGTCAATGCAGACACCAAGGTTTTTAGCTGAATCAGAAATTGGGACTGATGTGTTACATAATGGGAGAGAAAGAGGAGGCAGCTGAGAAAGTTTCTGACGGGTGCCAATGAGGATAGCTTCTGTTTTGTCGTCATTAAGCTGAAGTCTATTCTGAACAGACCATTTTTGAAATGTTGTGGGCTGGGATTGAACTCAGAACATCAGATCTTGAGTCCATGCTCTATCACAAGAACTGACCAGTCTGTGTATCAAAACATGGATGGATGTCGGTAGTATTTCTTCGGAATTATTTCAGCTTTGAGAAATTGATACTTACAACACACCATAAGCAAAATGAATCTGTTTCAGTAACATCATTGCAGTACAAATAATATCCCCACCTTCTGGAAATTCTGTGCTATAAATTTCTTCTTTTCTGTCATTCTCTTGTTTCTGACTTGTTCCTTTGCTTTCTGTCATTTCTTCCTATCATTTTCTGCCTTGCTGGTCCATTTACCTGTACATGTTCG
Source organism: Monoplex corrugatus (assembly GCA_030674185.1). Lineage (NCBI taxonomy): Eukaryota > Metazoa > Mollusca > Gastropoda > Littorinimorpha > Ranellidae > Monoplex > Monoplex corrugatus. The sequence goes on from JAPXFY010000035.1 coordinate 34,469,124, forward strand.
ATAAAGTCTTATGTACTTTTTCTTTGGATTGATTTTTTCCTAGGATTGATAATTGGATATATGTGTTAAGTGCATTTTTAGCTTTAGGGAGGCGAGATGTGTGGAAGCATTTTTAGGTAATTTATGCCCGGATTTTTATATGTTTTGGTGTCTTTATGTATGCTTAAATTTGTATTCAGGTGTGTTTTTCAAATCCCCTGTGCGATAAATTGGAAGGAGTGGTCAACACCGGGGGCATGTCCTTAGATTATGTGCGCAAATGCATTAATATGTGTAGGCCTACTTAATTTTTTCTTTTTTTTCTGTTGAAGTTTTGCGTGTTTTGAAGCGGTTATAGCCTTGATATGGCTCTACACAGTTGGCTGGGCTTTAATTAAACAACAATAACACAAACAACAACAATTGCAGAACGGACAGTTAAGATTTCTGTGATTATTCGTTACCTTGTGTTGTAAATACTGACCATTGAGTGGTGATATTTCCAGCCTAAATCGAATAGAACAGTTTCTCAGTCTCAGATTTTCTGTCTGACAAAAACATGTACATAAAGTTGCCTCTTGATTGAAAAATGAATAAACATAATAACATTTATAGTTGCTGAGGGCCTTCTCTGTTTCTGGGCCGCTCTCCTGGAACAAACTTCCTCTCTCAGTCCGTCAGCAACCTACTTTTGTCTCCTTCAAGTCCGCTCTCAAAACTCACCTTTTCTCCTCTGCATAAAATCCTGACCTCACTCAATCCCCTCTGCAGCCTGTCTCCACTCAGAGGGGAATCACATTGTAATATATAATTGTATATAATATGCTCTCTATAATTTTCCATTGCTTTTATTCTTTCTCCCCATTTATAGCCGTGTTGTGTGTTGTGTGTGTGTGTGTGTGTGTGTGTGTTGTGGGTGTGCGTGCGTGTGTGTGTGTTTCAGCACTTAAATTTGATTTTATCAAGATTTTGCGCTATATAAATATTGTAATTATTATATTATTATTATAATTCCAATCTTGGATAAAGCGATCAATTGACCTTTGTCTGCATTCAGCAATAAATATTTTGTTATTATCAACGCAGTGCATTTCTCATGAAATGCCAACACCAAACTTGCACATAAGGTTTCTGACTTTGCAAGCCCATGTGCTGTAGTAATGACAAAGCAGACATAGCAACATGTTATATTCTTATTTAGAGAGTCTGTGATTTTCAAGGGAAGCGAGTCTGAGCCCAGACCTAATGCAACATATGTATATGATGGCATATAATGGATATCTGCCAGTTTCAGAAACTTGGTTCTTGTAGGTTAGCCCCAAGAAATTTCTCTATTGTAGACAAATGTTGTTTTTTTTTCATACATTCTTGATTTGCTGAAAGATTGCAGATTTCAGAACCATATATTGAAATTGGCTGAGCCAACTGGCACAATATATGCTTTGTGTGTACCGAGTATTTATAGTGAAAAGCTGTTAAAATGGAAGAACAAATACTGTGCACTAGAATTTAAACCTAATGGAAGAACAAATACTGTGCACTAGAATTTAAACCTAATGGAAGAACAAATACTGTGCACTAGAATTTAAACCTGCCACATTCTGTGATAAAATGAAAACACTTGGTTATGCTGTTTATTCCATAATAGCAGAATGTTTGACCTCTGTTTGGCATCAAAATAATCATACTTCATCTCTTTTTTCATAAAGCCATTATCAGAAGTGAAATCATGGCCAGTGCTTCAGCTGACATCAGAAAGAGATCATAAAATACCACACAGACATTGAATATGCATTTTCATCAAGGAATTCTGTGCTGGATATTGTCCTCTTTTTTTCTTTTTCTGTCACATTCTAGTTTGAGGAACCCGGTCACAACAGGAAAACTGGAGGGAAAGAGAACACCAGGTAGACCCAGGGAGAAAATATTAGATGGACTTGCAGGGTGACTGAAGATAGAGAGGATGGGAGATGTACTTGTAGCAACAGGAGTTAGATTCATTTGGAGGGCCATGATGACCAGTGCCATGTGGCAGGGCACATGATGATGATCACTACCTCCTTTCCTTCTGTCTTTCCGATCCTTTCATCTGAATTTGTTCCAGAAATTCTCCTCTTTCCTACCCATTTTCTTTCTTTTTTTGTTGTTTAAAGCCCAGCCGACTGCGCAGAACCATATCAGGGTTATAACCGCTTCAAAACACACAAAACTTCCAACACGAAAAAAAAAAGGAAAAGAAAATTAAGTACACATATCAATGCATTTGCGCACATAATCTAAGGACATGCCCCAGCGTAGGACCATTCCGTCCGATTTATCGCCAGGAGAGATTTCAAAAACACACCTGAATACAAATATAAGCATACACAAGGACACCAAAACATATATAAAAACAGGCATAAATTACCTAAAATTGCTTCCGCATATCTCACCTCCTTAGAGCCAAAAATGCACTTAATACATGTACCCAATCATCAATCCAAAGAAAAAGTATGTAAGACTTTATCGAAAAAATATAAGTGAATGGACCATTAAGGACAGAAAATAAGTAGAAATGACAGAAAGCAAGGCAACAAGGCAGAAACAAAGAGAGTGACAGAAAAGAGGAAATTTCTAGTACAGAATTTCCTCCAGGTGGGGATACTATTCATACTGAAAGAGCCCCCGGCAACCCAACGGGGGATTCCTATCCATTGATAATACAGGCTGTGCAGTAACATTATTTTGCTTGTTCATTGTAGGCTGATCCTCCAGAACAAGGTGTATACACACATGTGAGCTGACATGGAAATGCCTTGACAATTTGAGGCATATCCAAGCTTGAATGTAGAAGCAGAAAAAACTTGAGGATTAGATGTGATCGTCTTGAGTCCACGGCTCTTGTTAACTGTACTGTCCATCCACCCCTCTGTGTTCATTGACCTGACATAAAGCAGTGTGTGTGTGTGTTTGAATGTATGTGTGTATGTACGTATGTGTGTGTGTGTGTATGTGAATGTATGTGTGAATGTATGTGTGTGTGTGTGTGTGTGTGTGTGTGAATGAGTGTGTGTATGTGTGTATATGTGTTTGTGTATATATGTGTATGTATGTGTGTATATATGTGTGTATGTTTGTGTATATGTGTATGTATGTGTGTATATATATATATATATGTGTTTGTGTATATATGTGTGTGTATATGTGTCTATACATATATATATATATGTGTGTGTGTGCAGGTTGGGACGTAGAGCAGGGCTGCGAGGACGGCCTTCAGCCACAGCTGCTCATCTCGCTCACAGCCCCCAAGAAATGTGCCGCCCTTTTTCGTGGCAAGCACCACATCCTGGGCGGTCGCTTTGTGCCTGAGAGTCTGGCAGAGAAATACAACCTGTGTCTTCCTGCTTACCCTGACACCGACCCCATTGTGCAGCTGTAGGAACAGTGCACGGCTCAGGAAGGCAGTGTGGAATATGTACAGTAATTGTGCGGGTGGATAGCTGGACGGAGTGAAAGAGTTAAACTGAAAAATAAAAGACCTCTTCATAAAAGCTGCTGGTTCTGTCATGAATGAATACTTCAGTCTTCAGACTTTGTGCTGTCAAACTCGTCCATCTTGCTGCGCAGACGAGAAGTGTTTGTTTTTTTTGGGGGGGGGGAGTGGAGAAGGTGTGGTGGGGTGGGGGGAATTTTGAGAAAAAAAATCGTAACATGTCAACCTTTTCAAATTTTTTTCCAAGCTGCGAAGGTGGTAAAGATAGAAGTTGATGGAATGGGAAAGTATGGTTTATTTGTATTGCATTATTGTAAGGCTCAAACCGAAAGTGAAAGTTATAACGTGGTATACACTGGTCTTATACTGTCTCCCAAAAGGGGTCCGGCTTCATACTAGGTGCATTCAGTACTCTTGCACCTCAGTACTCTCGAACTTTTGTACCGAAAGCTGCTCGTGGAAAAACCGTCTCGGCACTTTTTAATTTTCCAGGAGACACCTATGACCTAGGCCATTTTCTGGATTTTCAAGGACAAATCCGGACACACCGGGACGGTAGGCAACCCTGTAGCTCTGATATGGCTCTAGCTCAGATATGGCTCTATGCAGTCTATGGGGCTTAACAAAATATAACAATAGCAATTGTACAACTTCCAGCATTCAAAAAGATGTCTGATGCAACTCTACGCCAGGACAAAACAAACTGACAAACTGCATGTGGTAGTTTCCACCAAAACAAGAAATGTGTGTGTCAGTTAACTGGTGAGAGAAACTGATATAATGTTGAGGAAACTTGAGTCAAAGAACGCTAAAAACCACCACAACCACAGGTGTCTCAGTTACAGCGGTGGAAAAACACGGCAAAAATAAATCACACACGCACGCGAAATCCAGAACACGAAGTCTTGTGGGAAAACATCATGACTCTGGCCTCTGAAAAATCATACTTAATGCTCTGACTTCTGCACCCTGTCCATCAGCACCCTGCATTGTCAACCATGCTAGCAGAGCAAAAACTCAACCCTTTGATTCCCACATCCCATCCACCAGCTTCCTGCAGGAAGCTGGTGGATGGGTGAGGGAATCAAAGGGTTGAGTTTTTGCAGTTGGTAGATACGGTGTGGGAGTCAAAGGATTGAAATTTTTTTCCAGTAAAGCATTAGAAATTATGGAAAGCCAGCAACAAGTGAACGGACGTCATACTGAAACCCTGCCACTGTGGACAAGTACTTGCATCATTAACCACAGTCAACAGCAGCTAACAGGAAGACAGCTGTACAGCCAAACAGCTGCAGTATCAAAGACCTTGTGAAGCCCGCATTTAAAGCCGACATTAAGTTGTTAAATTTTGTTGAAAGCTCAGACAACTGCATAGAGCCATATCAGGACTATAACCTTTTCAAAGCATACACAATACTTCAACAGGAAAAAAAAAAAGAAAGAAGAAATCAAGTACACATATCAATGCATTTGTGCACATAATCTAAGGAGGTGCCCCTGGTGTTGACCACTCCGTCCAATTTATCACACAGGGGATTTAAAAAACATACTTGAGTACAACTTTAAACATAACCAAAGACACTAAAACATACCAAAAAAGGGCTGAAATCAGGTTACAACTGATATGGATTCCATATTTACATAGATTCCATATTTACATACAATGGCTATAGCAAAGAATCGGGTACCAATCTACATATTCAAATTTGACAAACAGTAGATGTGGACAGTCTTGAAAAACAGCAACAGGCACCTTATCCAGGTACAAAAAACATTTATTCAAAGAACAAAAACTTTCATGACATCTGCACTCATGGATCAGTTCATCAAACAGCATCTGGTTACTACAGGGCAGTTCTGTTGCAGTCTGCAAATCTTTTCCACACTGCTTATTTTCAGGCACAACACCACAAAACAAAAAACCCAAACATAAATGCTTATGTAGTAAACAAAGCAAAACATGTGCAAACTGGGATGCCTGTAGCCTTTGTCATGAGTATGAAAAATGATAAACAAACAAGTGTGTGGTGGGTGGTTTGCCTACAGCTGTACACTGTGGGTGGGCATGTAACAGTGTTGTCCTGTTTCTTGTGTGTCTCTTGAAGACAACCTGAATCAGATGGTCATCATCATCATCAGGTGCCCTGCCGCATGGCGTTGGCGATCATGGACTTTCATCTGCCTCTATCTCTCGTTGCCCCTAGCATCTCCCCCACCCTCCTCGTCCCCAGCCACTCTGCAAGTCCGTCCAGCATTTTCTCCCTGGGTCTACCGGTGCTTTCTTTCCCTCCAGCTTTCCTGTAGATGGTCATACCTGGTTCTATACATTTGCAGACCTTTTCTGGGGTGTGTGTTGTTGGGGTGTTTTGTCATCTCCAATTCTATACATCTGTAAACCTTTTTTGTCATATCGGATTCTATACATTTGTAGACTTTTTTTTTGGTCATAGGTCATATCTGATTCTATACATTTGCATTCTATATATATATATATTTTTAAAATTATTTCTTATGTCTGACAAAGGCCACTGCATTTAAATCTGCAGCTGTCTTATTTTGTTAAGTACATGGTCACAGATGAATATTGTCGAGTTCTGGGCTTGGATTTACATGAATGTTAGCAGAAGCTATGAATCTGATTCAGACAGTAAGGTTCAATGCATGTGACAAAATTTGTTAAATTGATTCTTTGGCTCCATTTACCAGAAACTGAATTTTTCTTTTCATTCCAAGGAATATTTTCTCTGATACATGCACACTGACTGTCCACACTTTGCAGGCATTATATTGCTGCACAGTCTGCATACTCCTGTCTTTTGTGGGCATGCAAGCTGGATGTTTTTTGTTTCCATACACCGCTGAGCACTGATCTAGCTTACAGGATCTCTAATGTGGGCATCTGATGTTCCGTGTATGTAGAAGAGGTGGTGGTTGGAGGGCGGGTGTGGGGTAAGGCACTAGCAAGTCTACACATATGTTAACCTGGGAGATTGGGGAAAATCTTCATCGCTTACCCTCAAGGCAGTACCCAGGCAGATTGGAACCCACACTTTCCACCTGGAAGTCCTGTGTCATGACCATTTGACTGCCGTACTCATGTGAAGTGACTGAACAATGAAGTAGTTTGCTTACAACAGGGGACAGAGGATGTTCCATGACACATGGCCACAGAAATGTAATGGGCTCCATGCTGCACTAACACTGGCCTTGGGCCTGGCATATTGTGCTGCTGAGGGCCATGCTACACTAGCAATGGCCTTGGGCCTGGCATATAATGCTGCTGAGGACCACGCTACACTGGTAATGGTCTTGGGCCTGGCATATATGCTGCTGAGGACCACGCTACACTAGCAATGGCCTTGAGCCTGGCATATAATGCTGGTGAGGGCCACGCTACACCGGCAATGGCCTTGGGCCTGGCATATTGTGCTGCTGAGGGCCACGCTACACTGGCAATGGCCTTGGGCCTGGCATATAATGCTGCTGAGGGCCACGCTACACTGGCAATGGCCTTGGGCCTGGCATATAATGCTGCTGAGGGCCACGCTACACTGGCAATGGCCTTGGGCCTGGTATATTGTGCTGCTGAGGGCCACGCTACACTGACAATGGTCTTGGGCCTGGCATGTAGTGCTGCCGAGGGCTTGAGACTGCACACAAGGCACTGACTTTCCTAGCTCTGAAATGTGTGCATTGTCACATACACAAACTGGCAGTTGGTGCCAGTCGAGCCAGGCCATGATTATCACCACTGTCTGTAAGGTGCTGGTCTCTCTGTACATGTACATGGTTCTACTGTGTTGATCTTGTCTTGGGGTCCTAGACCTTTGAGAGATATTTGGTGATTTACATGCATCAGTACACTAAAGTACAGTACAGTGCTACAACATGTACAAACTGTGTTGTACTGTATTGATACCATATGTCAGTGCTTGTCTCAAAAATCTACAGCAAAGACCTATTGACACTCTGTCTTCCATCTTGATGGACAGACTTCAAGAACCTTTGTCACTCTTCCAGGACATAATTATGGTCCCCAGCGGTCAGTTCTTGGGTCAATGGAGCAAACTGTTGGACGGATGAATTACAAGTAAAAAGATCATAAAACCAAAACCAGAAAAAAACACGAAAAAAGAATAAGAATGCGTATTTAACACAACCGGACAAGACAGGCGCCTGTCTTGTCTGGTTGTATTAATAAACGTTCTTATTCTTTTTTCGTGTTTTTTTCCTGGTTCCTGTTAGCTTGAACATGGGCAGTCACACTTGTTTGGGATATCACAAAACTGAAAAAAGCAACAACTTATGATAACGTTGTTAAAACGGCAGCACATCCATACCTTACCTCACTATAGCAAGTCTGTCAGTCTGGAAAGTCATTGCAGAACTGCTTCAACTTTCACTGCCTGTGTTTTAAACAAATGCTTTGCTCGAGGAGCTTCATTCTCAATGTCAAAATGACTACAAAATCTCTAGGACTAAAAATTCTAACAAGGCAATGTGTAGAGTAAACTCGTTTATCTTTTGTTTCATCGACTACTTCTTTAGTCTGAAATCAGCAAGAAATGCTAAGTAAATTGTCTTAAAAAAATCTGATGATTATTAGTATCAATCACATCAAAATACCAACAGAAAACAAGAGAAAGCTATGAAAAATGACTCACAAAAATGACACTCATTCTGCAGCATTTAAACAAACCTTAGGTAAATATTTCAAGGAGAAATAAATCATGAACTTGTGTTGACATTGTAGTAACACCAAGACAAATTCAGCAATACTGGGGGTGTAGTAAGAAAGGTCCGAAGATTGCTAGCTTACATGCAATAATACCATGACTACAGTTCTACATTTGTTTGTGCATTAAATAAATAATATTGCAGCAGCATCACATTTAAAAGATTGATAACATTGAATGAGAAATGTTTACGGATGGGAGGACAATAAATAAAGTACAACCAAAATTCTTTTTCACTTATGAAACTCAGATCATAACAAACTGGTGTGTAAGTGAACTAACAATAACTATGAATGATACTGTCACAATTCACATTTGCACTAATTAGTAAATGGTTACTATTTCCTATATCAACAAAAAGCAGGAAAGAAACGAATGATTCAGTATTTTTCAAAGTCATTAAGTACATACACAAAGATAATGACACACTAGAGAAATACTGGTGACTGTGTCATCAGGAAGCTGCTGAAGACACGAGGATAACAAAATCAACAGCGTTTCTCTAACAAAACATATATTGTGAATCACATAATTCAGTAAATTCTCCAGTCTGTTCTAGTGAATTCTGTGGCATTCAAAGAATCATAACCAGAACACAGCTAAAGCTTGTTACCTTGAGACCAACATTTCATTCAAGCCACACAGAATAATACGAGCACATCAGAAAACTGGCCAGCATGAAACAAGATGGGAACAAACTCATACATGCTGATGATAAAGTTCATTTATGTTCCTTCGTGTTTTCATTAACACCCATGAAGTTGGTGTTGGACTATGATACAGAATGCACACAGTCACTGTTCTGTTTCACACACACTGGTGAAAAAGACTGGACGGTGTTACTACAGTACACCTAACGGTCAGCAAGTGATTAATGTTTGTAAGGCAGTCATAAGTATTGGATACACTGGTCACATGAGATCAACTCTTGTGTTTTGTATATGTATTGTGTATTGATATTGGTCACACGAGATCAACTCTTGTGTCTTCATGTACGTAGTGCATGCCTGTAGGTATGTGTTTCATGTAGAATCTCCAATCACTAGCTATTCAACATTAAACAAACAAAAGAAAAGAAAAAAGGCGCTGTATCAAAAATGGCATGAATTAAAATCAGCAATGACAGCTGATAAAATACAAGCCATATCCACTCATACTTAGCCTACAAGTTTGACCCAAATTAGTGAATCTTTCTAGGAAAATTAAAAAACAACCAAGAACAACCCTATGGGACCTTTCTTTTTTCCACAAATACACATGCATCCACCCTCACCTTCTTTTCAAAAAGGAAACAAAAGACAAAAATAAAACAACAACAGAAACAGCATACGTATCTTAAAAGACTTTGCCCCAACAGCCTTCAACGGGGGCTAAATCTTAAAACGTCTGTTGAACCCTTTCACTACCTCACCCTTACCCACCAGCTTTTGCAGGACAGGGTAAGGGAGTGAAACGGTGACTACTTTGCTAAAAACACCAGTTAAAAGTCTTCATCATCGCTGTCCAGCTTGATAGGCCTGGAGTTGGGGGAATCCAAAAGGTCGGCGTCTTCGCCCAGCACGACCACCTCTTCCCGTTCGCTAAGGAAGGACTGGTCAAAGCTGTCCATGCTGTAGTTTGCCTCGCTGGTGCGTGATGGCGCTGGTCGGTTGGCATAACTCTCACCCGTTTCACCTGTCACATAATCATTGTCGTATGAGACTCCTGTTTCATTTTAGACTGATTTTCCTCCATGGTTTATTTCCTTTTGAAAATAAACAGGAAAATACACAACAGTTTAATTCAACCAACCATATTTGCTCGTCTCAGTATTAATTTAATAACTATATGAACATAATTTAAAAAATTCAAAACCGTTTTGTGAATGCAGACTGCTATCTCATTATGTCATGGTCGACGAACGATACAGACCCTTCCTTGATTTTCTTTTGGTGAACTCAAACTGTCCGCTGGCCATATGACCAACAATCAAGACAAGAACGAATGGCGTCAACAGAGCTGCCATTCAACAGACCATTTAATCTGGTGAAGGTTTTGGCAGCAAAACAAAAATTCACCAGAACAATAAATAAGAAGCAGAGTCTTATCTTTTGTTCCACTGGCATGTGGCAGAATCTGGAAGCAGTCTACATTCTCAAATTTTTCTTATCGTGCTCTGATATTTTCTACTTCACCATCCCTTTTCCTTTTCATTCATCTTCAGACGTGCAATACTCACAAAAGAGTCAATGAACTTGTACTCTCACCCTTAAACGCATACACTTGTCGCACAGTACTTGTTGTTTCAATTTACATTTAAAATCAAACTGCCTGAAGGTTTAGTTTGAAGATGTTAAACGAAACACGTCAAAGCCAAATGAGTGATATCCCAAACGCCATAGCTCATGATAAGAAAGTTGAAACGGTTCCCAGGACAAGCAGGGCCAGTATCCAGGACAAGCAGGGCCAGTATCCACCTTGAGGCTTTGCACAGAGTGCTGTTTCTGTATCTTGCTACTGCAGCCAGAGAGTTATGCCCATGATGAACAAAATAAGTCTGATTTCCAGATCAGATTGTTCTCCCCCCTCTACCAGATCTTTAAGTTATTGTTACTACTGTTTAAAGCTCAGCTGACTGCATACAGTCATATCAGAGCTATAACCGCTTCAAAACATACAAAACTTCAACAGGAAAAAGAAAAGAAAATTAAGTACACGTATCAACGCATAATCTAGGGACATGGCCCTGGTGTCAAGTTGACCACTCTGTCCAATTTATCGCACAGGGGATTTAAAAACACACCTGAATACAAATATAACATACATAAGGACACCAAAACATATAAAAACAGGCATAAATTACCTAAAATTGCTTCCACATATCTCGCCTCCCTAGAGCCAAAAATGCACTTCATACATGTGCCCAATTATTGATCCTAAGAAAAAGTACATGAAGAAGCCATGTCACTGACCTTTCCCATCCTCCCGGTTGTTGGCAGCTTTCTGTCGGGGTGTGGGGACCGGGCGCGGAGAGGGCTCCTCGTTAGGACACCTGAGAACTTTATCCGTGTCCAGCGTGGGTGTGGGGTCTCTGTGGCGTGCGGACAGTGGGTCAGAGGGAGAGTCCACGTGGGGGGTGATGGGGGTCAACTCTCCGTCCTCTCTTGGGGTGACCTTTGTGTCAGCCTTCACATCACCCGACGCTGTGGAGGTTGTGAAGTTTAGAATGTGAGTGTTGATGTGCACTGTCAAATGTAAAATGCTGCCTAGTATTCCCACACCCCCCCAACCCTTTTTTTTTCACACAAAGACTGTCACATTTACAAACATACTGCCATTTACTTGTCTACAACTACAGACTAAATATTTTTCTAAAACACAGGCAACAGGCATAGTTTAACCATTACGGTCGTTGGTAAAAAGCTTACACAGTGTACACTTTGCACACAAGTCTCATGAAGAGCATACAGCATTTCTAATGCACAGCATGGGTCACTTCATGTTTTCTACACAGCACATGGTACAGAAGGTATCCATACCATACATCTACTTCTTTTATATCAAAAACTTTTTGTTGAACTGGTAACAGAGATTCTGATCCCGTACATTTAGGGAGGAAAGACCAGTCTGTGATGGAAATTACTGGGGGAACTCATCATGAATGGATCCCGCAATGAGAAGCATCGTGGTTGTGAAAAGATTGGAAAGTTCTCTGCACTGAAATGCCAGTCAGGACTCCATACAATATTCAGTGAAAAAAATATATGACATGAACACAGAGTGAAATGAATAGGTGCTTCCTGAAGTCGGTTATTTTTTAAGCTGTTTGCGTTTCATCCTCTAATGGGGCTTTTTCCTGGATGAATGTTGGCTATGTGTTGTTATGTTAACCAGAATAGTGAGCGCTCTGCATTTTTGCATGATTGGGTGAAGAAGACAAGCTGAAACTGATGCGTCTCCATATGGGTTTTGAAACCAGAGAGGTCAACACAACACCGGGCACACACAGTGACTGAAAATGTAATAATGTACATGTAGTTCCTTCAGTATACGAGTATTAACCTGAACAAAAAGTTTCTGGGTCTTTTCTGATCTATGAACAGTGATACAATATGCAAGTCACACTGATCTGCATCCACACTGTGACACATACACACGTCTACACTGCATGCACATGAACCCACACACATAGCTGCCAGCCTTTGAAGTTCAAAAACAGGAATCATCAGCCAGGGGGTCTAGGGGGGCCGCTTAGGTCCCCCTGGCGGGGTCAGGGGGAACGCCCCATGAAGCTATTGATTTTTAACCAATTCAAAGTACAAAAATGGCCTCTCCTGACATATTTAAGCATGAAAAAGAAGTTTATTCCACTAGACTTTCAAAATCCGGGATTATTTTGACAGATCCGGGATTCCGGGATCATTTTTCAAATCCAGGAAATTGCCAGTAAATCCGGGAGGGTTGGCAGCCATGCACACACACTTCCTTCCTCAAACACCAACACATAGGCCTACTACCTTCTCCCATTAAACATCACATAGGCACACTGCACTCAAAACCACCCCATGCTCCATCCCTGACATTACCACTTACGTTGTGTGAGAGGAGTGAGGGGCAGAGGGTCGGCAATGGAGGTGAAGGCCCCTCTGGTCTGTCGCAACAGCCGCTGGTATACCTCGTCTGCCTCCTCCTTCTCTTTCAGGTAGGCGCTCTTGTCCACGTGGCTCATGTGACCCCCATTGCCTGCTGACCCTGTCACAACGTCATAAGAACACCTGGTCACAACAGGAAAGCTGGGGGGAAAGAGAACACTAGGTAGACCCAGGGAGAAAATACTGGACGGACTTGCAGGGTGACTGAAGACGGACAGGATGGGAAATGTACTTGTAGTGACATGGGATAGATTTGTGTGAAGGGCCATGATCGCCAATGCCATACAGCAGGGCACATGATGATGATGAATGTCTTGATGATGGCTACACTAGGGCTGAGGAAGTGGGGAGGTGAGGAGAAAGATGCTTTGATGGCGCTATTGTTAACCCTTTGACTCCCTCACCCTATCCGTTAGCATCCTGCATTGTCAACAATATTAGCAAAGCATAAACTAACCCTTTGACTCCCTCACCCTATCCATTAGCATCCTGCATTGTCAACAATAACAACAAAGCATAAACTAACCCTTGACTCCCTCACCCTATCCATTAGCATCCTGCATTGTCAACAATATCAGCAAAGCAAAAACTAACCCCTTGACTCCCTCACCCTATCCATTAGCATCCTGCACTGTCAACAATATCAGCAAAGCAAAAACTAACCCTTTGATGCCTTCACCCTATCCATTAGCATCCTGCATTGTCAACAATAACAACAAAACAAAAACTAACCCCTTGACTCCCTCACCCTATCCATTAGCATCCTGCATTGTCAACAATAACAACAAAACAAAAACTAACCCTTCACCCTATCCATTAGCATCCTGCATTGTCAACAATAACAACAAAACAAAAACTAACCCCTTGACTCCCTCACCCTATTCATTAGCATCCTGCATTGTCAACAATAACAACAAAACAAAAAACTAACCCTTCACCCTATCCATTAGCATCCTGCATTGTCAACAATAACAACAAAACAAAAACTAACCCTTTGACTCCTTCACCCTATCCATTAGCATCCTGCATTGTCAACAATAACAACAAAACAAAAACTAACCCTTCACCCTATTCATTAGCATCCTGCATTGTCAACAATAACAACAAAACAAAAACTAACCCTTCACCCTATTCATTAGCATCCTGCATTGTCAACAATAACAACAAAACAAAAACTAACCCTTCACCCTATTCATTAGCATCCTGCATTGTCAACAATAACAACAAAACAAAAAACTAACCCTTCACCCTATCCATTAGCATCCTGCATTGTCAACAATAACAACAAAACAAAAACTAACCCTTTGACTCCTTCACCCTATTCATTAGCATCCTGCATTGTCAACAATAACAACAAAACAAAAACTAACCCTAACCCTTCACCCTATTCATTAGCATCCTGCATTGTCAACAATAACAACAAAACAAAAACTAACCCTTCACCCTATTCATTAGCATCCTGCATTGTCAACAATAACAACAAAACAAAAACTAACCCTTCACCCTATTCATTAGCATCCTGCATTGTCAACAATAACAACAAAACAAAAACTAACCCTTCACCCTATCCATTAGCATCCTGCATTGTCAACAATAACAACAAAACAAAAACTAACCCTTCACCCTATCCATTAGCATCCTGCATTGTCAACAATAGCAACAAAACAAAAACTAACCCTTCACCCTATCCATTAGCATCCTGCATTGTCAACAATAACAACAAAACAAAAACTAACCCTTCACCCTATTCATTAGCATCCTGCATTGTCAACAATAACAACAAAACAAAAACTAACCCTAACCCTTCACCCTATTCAAAGGGGTTAGTTTTTGCAGCTGGTGGACAGGGTGCAGGAGTCAGAGTGAACCTGGAGTTTGGAATTGGTTCAAGGTACAAACCAAATTTTATGTAATGTAAATTTCTTTTCTTTTCTTTCTTTTATTGTTCTTTAAAACCCCGCCGACTGCGCAGAGCCATATCAGGGCTATAACCGCTTCAAAACATACAAAACTTCAACAGGACAAAAAAATGAATAAGAAAATTAAGTATACATATCAATGCATTCGTGCACATAATCTAAGGACATGCCCCCGGCGTAGGGCCATTCCGTCTGATTTATCGCACAGGGGATATTTAAAAAAACACACCTGAATACAAATATAAGCATACATAAGGACACCAAAACATAAAAACAGGCATAAATTACCTAAAATTGCTTTCGCATATCTCACCTCCTTAGAGCCAAAAATGCACGTAATACGTGTACCCAATTATCAATCCGAAGAAAAAGGACGTAAGACTTTATCGAAAAAATACAGGTGAATGGACCATTAAGGCAGAAAATAAGTAGAAACAACAGAAAGCAAGGCAACAAGGCAGAAACAAAGAGAGTGACAGAAAAGAGGAAATTTCTAGCACAGAATGTCCAGAAGGTGGGGATACTATTCATACTGAAAGAGCCCCCAGCAACCCAACAGGGGGTGTAATGTGAATAAATATTGTCAAGCAATATAAACTATGCACCATCCTTGATGTCCAACATAGTCCCATCCAAGATACTCAAACTGTCATGGTAAAAAGTTCAGATAATTTCTTTTTTTAAATTAGAAAAAAAAAAGCCGTTTTTGTTGCTGCCCTGTCATCTGTGCCACTACAGAGACGTTGATTCTGTACCACTGATTCCTGCACCTAAACACACCATGGAAACCTGGAGTTCATTCAACTTAGGTCCCCGTGCCACAAAACCCATGGGACTCAGTGATGTCAAGAAGTCAAGGGGTCACCCGTAAGTGCACTGCTGCCGGGTCACTTCAGTGGAGTTCAACAATGCATGTCATGATCCAACTTACTTCCCCTGGTTTCTGACATGATAATAACAATGACATTTACAAGGCTCCACATCTTGAGTCAAGAATCAAACCAAGACGCATGCTCCAATCACTCACCAAAGCAGTCACCAAGAATGACCAAATCTCAGGGCACATAGCACACACACACTGGGAGGGGAAGACAGGAGGGGAGCAGAGTGGGTGACCCATGACCCAAGCCATCATCCTTCCCTGTCATACACACACAAACACACACGTACAAGCACACACACACACAGAGGATGCTGAACTAGGGTGCACTCAAGCCCACTTAATGAACAACCCTTGACATCAGCAGCAAACAAACACAAAAAGGCTAACCACACCCCCCCCCCCCCCACCCCACAAAACAATTTGAAAGCATCACAGGAAAGATTGAGAGAGAGGGAGAAGAAAAAACAAAGAGAGAGAGAGAGAGAGAGAGAGAGGCAGTGACAGGCAGGACTGACCAGGACGTAAGTTGTCGGACTTGTTGACATGTCGGGTGGTGGTGCTGGCGTGAGCAGCAGAAATGCTGGCCAGGGACTTGTTGGGTGACTTGAGGAAACTACGACTGAAGGGCATCTGGTCCTCTGCCAGGCCGGCCATGCTGATCAGCTCTCCCAGCCTGCAGACCACCATCCCACACACACGGAAGTCTTAGCTTTTTCTTCCTTTTCTTTTGTAAATACGGAAATATATTTCAATGCAGAATCACTCCTGTGTAAAAAATATTCTGAAACTGTGATGCCAAAGTTTGTGACCTCCTTCTCATATCCAAGATCTAGAAACGAATCCAGATCATACAGTTTACAGATCTCCCAACCACATAGCGATCTATCAGGGCCCTTTGTGTTTTTTTAGAATGACTTTGACCACATAGTGATCAGGGCTTAAAACAGGAGGAGGAAAAAACACTGAAACTAGGGGGGTCGGGGGCAAATCAGGGGCCATAACTTGCGCGACGTTGCTATGAACGCTTGCAAGCCGATCACGGATGCCTTGCTCCTTTCGTTTTTTTTTTTTTTTTTTTTTTTTGACAATTCCAATTCGAAATCGCAGAATTCCGCGGAACGTTTTAAGCCCTGAGTGATCTACTAGAGTCCTTTACTTTTTCCCAGGATAGCTTTGCAGTGCTAAGAGGATTCCATATGCACTAACATCACGAATGCCATGCGATGGATGGATCCAAATGAACAATGGTAATAATATGTACCAGAAGTCTCCGCACAAACCATACGCACTAGCAGGGTATTTGATTTCCACTTTTTTGGGTTTTTTTTTTTTTTTTTGGGGGGGGGGGGGGGGGTCTCCAAAATGGATTTACCATATAAAATCCACACTGCTCTTGTTGTTGTTTTAAATCTCACCTCTGCCTTTGTTTTTTGATTGCCTATATTTTTGTGTACCTCTGAAGGTAGTTTTCTACAGATTTTTACTGAGGGCAATTTCTCTCTTGCCCTGGGTTCTCTTGTGTGCAGTGTGTGTGTACTGCACACACCAAAGCATTATCATTACTGTTTAAACAGCACACACCAAAGCATTATCATTACTGTTTAAACAGCACACACCAAAGCATTATCATTACTGTTTAAACAGCACACACCAAAGCATTATCATTACTGTTTAAACAGCACACACCAAAGCATTATCATTACTGTTTAAACAGCACACACCAAAGCATTATCATTACTGTTTAAACAGCACACACCAAAGCATTATCATTACTGTTTAAACAGCACACACCAAAAGCATTATCATTACTGTTTAAACAGCACACACCAAAGCATTATCATTACTGTTTAAACAGCACACACCAAAGCATTATCATTACTGTTTAAACAGCACACACCAAAGCATTATCATTACTGTTTAAACAGCACACACCAAAGCATTATCATTACTGTTTAAACAGCACACACCAAAGCATTATCATTACTGTTTAAACAGCACACACCAAAGCATTATCATTACTGTTTAAACAGCACACACCAAAGCATTATCATTACTGTTTAAACAGCACACACCAAAGCATTATCATTACTGTTTAAACAGCACACACCAAAGCATTATCATTACTGTTTAAACAGCACACACCAAAGCATTATCATTACTGTTTAAACAGCACACACCAAAGCATTATCATTACTGTTTAAACAGCACACACCAAAGCAT
The DNA here is from genome assembly GCA_030674185.1 of Monoplex corrugatus. Taxonomy (NCBI): domain Eukaryota; kingdom Metazoa; phylum Mollusca; class Gastropoda; order Littorinimorpha; family Ranellidae; genus Monoplex; species Monoplex corrugatus. The sequence continues at coordinate 34,486,967 of JAPXFY010000035.1, forward strand.
TATCATTACTGTTTAAACAGCACACACCAAAGCATTATCATTACTGTTTAAACAGCACACACCAAAGCATTATCATTACTGTTTAAACAGCACCACACCAAAGCATTATCATTACTGTTTAAACAGCACACACCAAAGCATTATCATTACTGTTTAAACAGCACACACCAAAGCATTATCATTACTGTTTAAACAGCACACACCAAAGCATTATCATTACTGTTTAAACAGCACACACCAAAGCATTATCATTACTGTTTAAAACCCTGATGACTGCGCACAGCCATAGCAGGGCTGTAACCATCTCAACACCACCTTGAACACATACACACACACACACAAAAAAAAACTTAAAAAGAAAATTAGGTACATGTATCAATGCATTTGAGCCAGAGTCAAAAGGTGCTTTGTGGTGACTTTTCCTAGTTCAAATCACTGCAACTAATTTCCTTGCCTTTGCACAGCCTGAACAATCCTAGATATTGAGCTTTAAATGTCAAATCAAATAGCAGACATGAATTCATGGAGGTTGAACAAATCATTTATTAGCCAGTCAAGTTTATATTTACACTTTTACTCAAATTTCAGCCTTCCTTTTACAGATAGGTGTAGTAGGCTGAGAATAAAGTTTGGTGTTAAACCAATGGTTGTACCTATGTATGTATCTTTTAGTTTCTTATCAAGGTTACTCACTAGTTTATAATTTCATTTGGGTTTTTTGCCTATTTTTTTCATATGTTCTGCAATAAAGTGTAAATTAAGGTTTCATATTAAAGTGTAAATATAAGGTTTCATACGTGACACTTTTGTGTCACAGGCCTACAGTTCTTTATCAATCACAGTGGGAAAAAATTATTAAAAACTGCAATGAAATAGGGCTTTTCAAGTTTTATACATAAAACTGTCTGAATAGAACTCATCAGCATTGCAACCAAATGGATACTTTGGAAACTATTTGAGTTTTTAGCGTTTGTGTGACACCTGTCACTGATGAAACTATGCCCCATAAAGTATGAGCTACTGCCTCTGGAAAAGCCAAATGATTTGTTCAACCACCATGAATTCATATATATATCTGCTATTTGATTTGACATTTAAAGCTCAATATCTACGATTGTTCAGGCTGTGCAAAGGCAAGAAAATTAGTTGCAAGTGATTTGAACTAGGAAAGTCACCACAAAGCACCTTTCGACCCTGGCTCATTTGAACACATAATTTGGATATACCCATGGCACTTTCCACAAATTCAATTTATTATCAGTGGTTACAAAAAAAAAAGAACAAAAAAAAAAGAAGAAAACATAACTTATAGTATGCTAAACTATGTAAAAAGACTGACCTACATAACCTAAAATTGCTTCCGCACATCACATTTCCCTAGAGCCAAAAACGCAGATAATATATGTGCCTAATTATCAATCTTTAGAGGTCAATGTGCCATGGCTGTCCACTGTGTCCTGTCTTACTCTCTGTGCATGCAGTCAGCCAAGCTGACACCGGTCCATTCTTTGTCTGCTGTTTTCTTCTGTGGCATCCTCTTTCTCTTTTCCATCCACACTTTCATATAAATGTATGCATGTATTGCGGTGTGTGTATGTATACTATGTATATATGTATGTGTATGTATG
>JAPXFY010000035.1:34491094-34513594 GCA_030674185.1 Monoplex corrugatus
TCGCAACACACTTATCCCCAAAACCTACCCAGCCTCTCGCAACACACTTATCCCCAAAACCTACCCAGCCTCTCGCAACACACTTATCCCCAAAACCTACCCAGCCTCTCGCAACACACTTATCCCCAAAACCTACCCAGCCTCTCGCAACACACTTATCCCCAAAACCTACCCAGCCTCTTGCAACACACTTATCCCCAAAACCTACCCAGCCTCTTGCAACACACTTATCCCCAAAACCTACCCAGCCTCTTGCAACACATCTTATCACCAAAACCTGCCCAGCCTCTCACAACACACTTATCCCCAAAACCTACCCAGCCTCTCACAACACACTTATCACCAAAACCTGCCCAGCCTCTCACAACACACTTATCCCCAAAACCTACCCAGCCTCTCACAACACACGTATCACCAAAACCTGCCCAGCCTCTCACAACACACTTATCCCCAAAACCTACCCAGCCTCTCGCAACACACTTATCCCCAAAACCTGCCCAGCCTCTCGCAATACACTTATCCCCAAAACCTACCCAGTCTCTCACAACACACTTATCCCCAAAACCTACCCAGCCTCTCGCAACATGTCCAGGAAAGCGTGGAACTGTTTGAAGGATGATTCAATGCTGTCCAAAACACTTTCATCCTGAATCACGGAGGTCTCACGCGTTCGTTGTGTGGACGAGGCCATGCGCAGCTTGGCGATCCTCAGGTCGTCTTCCAACCGACGATTCTCCATCATTAACTGTACAGCACAGCCATAATAATTATGAAACAATGAAATGTTTACTTAACCCTCTGACTCCCGCACCCTGTCCACCAGCATCATACATTGTCAACCATGATAGCAAAGCAAAAACTTAATCCTTTGACTCCCGCACCCTGTCCACCAGCATCACACATTGTCAACCATGATAGCAAAGCAAAAACTTAATCCTTTGACTCCCGCACCCTGTCCACCAGCATCATACATTGTCAACCATGATAGCAAAGCAAAAACTTAACCTTCTGACTCCCGCACCCTGTCCACCAGCATCATACATTGTCAACCATGATAGCAAAGCAAAAACTTAACCCTCTGACTCCCGCACCCTGTCCACCAGCATCATACATTGTCAACCATGATAGCAAAGCAAAAACTTAATCCTTTGACTCCCGCACCCTGTCCACCAGCATCATACATTGTCAACCATGATAGCAAAGCAAAAACTTAACCCTCTGACTCCCGCACCCTGTCCACCAGCATCATACATTGTCAACCATGATAGCAAAGCAAAAACTTAACCTTCTGACTCCCTCACCCTGCAGGATGCTGGTGGATAGGGTGAGGGAGTCAAAGGGTTAATTTTTTTTTGCAGTTGGTGGATAGGGCGTGGGAGTCAAAGGGTTAATTTTGGTAGCAATAAGCCATTGATTTATAGATAAGTGGTTAAGAAGTAACGACCCAATCATTTAACCCTTTGACTCCTGTACCCTGACCTTGATGATACTGTTTTCAGCTGTTCACACTGGTAGCATACACTCACATTGTTTTCTTATGTGCTACTCCAAGTCTAGAATTTATCGATCATCACAGTCTAAGCCGTCATCATCATCATCATCATCATCAGGTGCCCTGCCGCATGGTGTTGGCGACGATGGAATTCCAACCATCTCTATCTCTCGTTGCCCCCAGCATCTCCCCCACCCTCCTCATCCCCAGCCACTCTGCAAATCCGTCCAGCATTCTCTTCGTATATAGTTTAAACACAGAAGGCCCAGGATTTAAAAGGCAGTTCTCCTCATTTGCTTTTTCAGTTGCATTCAAAAAGAAAAAAGAAAAACGAGTAATGAACACTGACAATGAGGGATATTTTCATGTCTATGCACATCTGTGAACAAAGCCTGTTAACAAGGACGTCTTAGCTGTCCGGGGTTGGATTTTCCCTGAATACGACTGAACATAATACGTCCATAACACATAAAATCTGAATGATAACAATATAACAGATGACATATATAACTCAAACAAAACAGCTACTATATATATATCCACACTGTGACACTCGATGCAAGGGGACCAAACTCTGACCTGCATGACTCGGTTGTCTGCCTTGGCACGTGCCTGTCGTTCCTCCTTCAACAGTCGCCGCATCTGCTCCACCTCCACCTGCACATACACACAAACACCTGATGATGGAAATGGAAAGCTATTGGCCAGATGATGACAAAGTGGTAAGATCCAATGGGCTAATGACAGAGATTGATAAGATCCAATGGGCTAACGACAGAGATTGATAAGATCCAATGGGCTAACGACAGAGATTGATAAGATCCAATGGGCTAATGACAGAGATTGATAAGATCCAATGGGCTAACGACAGAGATTGATAAGATCCAATGGGCTAACGACAGAGATTGATAAGATCCAATGGGCTAACGACAGAGATTGATAAGATCCAATGGGCTAACGACAGAGATTGGTAAGATCCAATGGGCTAACGACAGAGATTGGTAAGATCCAATGGGCTAACGACAGAGATTGGTAAGATCCAATGGGCTAACGACAGAGATTGGTAAGATCCAATGGGCTAACGACAGAGATTGGTAAGATCCAATGGGCTAACGACAGAGATTGGTAAGATCCAATGGGCTAACGACAGAGATTGGTAAGATCCAATGGGCTAACGACAGAGATTGGTAAGATCCAATGGGCTAACGACAGAGATTGGTAAGATCCAATGGGCTAACGACAGAGATTGATAAGATCCAATGGGCTAACGACAGAGATTGGTAAGATCCAATGGGCTAACGACAGAGATTGATAAGATCCAATGGGCTAACGACAGAGATTGGTAAGACCCAATGGGCTAACGACAGAGATTGATAAGATCCAATGGGCTAACGACAGAGATTGGTAAGACCCAATGGGCTAACGACAGAGATTGATAAGACCCAATGGGCTAACGACAGAGATTGGTAAGACCCAATGGGCTAACGACAGAGATTGATAAGACCCAATGGGCTAACGACAGAGATTGGTAAGATCCAATGGGCTAATGACAGAGATTGATAAGACCCAATGGGCTAATGACAGAGATTGGTAAGATCCAATGGGCTAATGACAGAGATTGATAAGACCCAATGGGCTAATGACAGAGATTGATAAGATCCAATGGGCTAATGACAGAGATTGATAAGACCCAATGGGCTAATGGCAGAGATTGATAAGACCCAATGGGCTAATGACAGAGATTGATAAGACCCAATGGGCTAATGGCAGAGATTGATAAGACCCAATGGGCTAATGGCAGAGATTGATAAGACCCAATGGGCTAATGACAGAGATTGATAAGACACTATGGGCTAATGACAGAGATTGGTAAGATCCAATGGGCTAATGGCAGAGATTGATAAGACCCAATGGGCTAATGGCAGAGATTGATAAGACCCAATGGGCTAATGGCAGAGATTGATAAGACCCAATGGGCTAATGGCAGAGATTGATAAGACCCAATGGGCTAATGGCAGAGAGGACATGGCATTCAAAATGAATGAGTCCATGAAATCAGTGCCGACTGCTTCCTACCCAAAGCTTAACCCCTTCGCTGCCAAAGTGTAAATAAAAAGGTGAATCGCCTGTGCCACGGAGTTTTTAACGTCTTGAATTAAAATTAAAAAAATTCATATCTCTTCATCCAGCCCAGAAAACCCCACAACACTATAAATTTTCTTGTTCAGTATACTTTACAACACATGAGGAGCAGCAGTACTTTCGTTTTTACGATCGCCAGTGGTAGTAATGTCACTTCGACTAGTATCTGGGTCAAGTCCGACTTCGGACATCAACACCGAAATATCGCCTACATGCGCTCTTTTTGACAGACTGCAAATCAGAATCAGCTCCACAAGTAATGATTTCTGCAATTTCTTTTGCTGCAGAAGTTGTTTTTTGGGTCCGAACGACGCCAGTGTCGAAGTGAGTCCGTCCTCCATTGTTTACACTCGCTGAATAGTAATCAGCTGTAGGGGGGGGGTCACATTTTCAACCGCACAGGCAGAAAAGACCGTAAAACGTCACACATACATAATTAGCATCGATGTGTAGAGGGAATACTGAAGTTTCCTTGATATCTCATACGTCACTGAAAGCGTTGGGGTTTTCTGGCTAAAAATAGGAAAAGTCGCCGACCGAATATTCGGTCAGTGGCACACGTTTCTTTTGACCGAATATTCAGATGGAAGCACTGAATGGGTTAAGTGTGTTTTGGGCACACTGGGAAGACCTAGATCACACAGTCCAGTCTCATACACATCACTGACATGTCACTGAGGGTGTTGCTCAAATGCCCTGACCAGCAGATATTCTCAGACCTTGCTGACCCCACCCAGGACATGGTATGAAAGGCAGTGTAGAGGACAGCCCTGTCATGCAATACTAGTAACAAGAATAATAACAACAACAATAACAACAACGTTTAAACAATAATAGCAACAATAACAATAAAAAAAAAATAACACAAAGAAGATGAAGAAACAGTAACAACAAAAACAACAATAACGATGACGATAATGCTGATGATGATAATAACAATAACAACATCATTGTGCAAACAGTTTATATCACAGCACGCTATATGCTGGTTGCACTTTTCACATCCAAGAAAGGAAAAAAGTGTGTGTGTGGATATTTTTTTTTTTTTTACAGTATCATTATTATTGTTATGAGCAGCATGAGGATCAGCACCGATGAAGAGGTGCAACAGAAGAAGCAGAACACTCAAATCCGTCCTGTATCAATATAGCAGCAATGCGTATCTGTGTGTAAGGTGCGCCATCCTGTGACCTTCGCTGTGGGTAACAATACCTTTTACTCCACAAACTGAGACACCATAGAACAAGCTGCTGAAGAGCAGACTGCATGTGTGACTGGTCACCGTGACCGTCTTTTTTTTCTCCCCACCCCATACAGTGATATAAGAATGACCAGAGCATGAGTAACTGATGACCAATCACTTGAAAAATCGACCAGCAGATAACTAACAAATTTGTTTCTTTTTAGTTGATCTAACAGAAATGCGTACCTAAGAAACGCATTGCAGCAACCTCAACCACAAGTCCACACCAACAGTATCACACTGATGACAGCACATCACCACGGCTTGGAGCACCTTTTTAAATAGCTTTTAAAATATAAGGGAGATTACTGCATATCCACAAGGAAACATGAGTGTCCCTGTATGTCAGTCAGTCTGTGAGAAAAATGTCTGAACAAAGGTTTCTCAGTCCCGTGACCTTGAGATGTACAAAGCCTGGATTTTCTGTAACCGTTTTTGTAAAAATAGAAGATCGTTATCTGTGGTCTGGCAGGAAATTAGATCAACACTCCCAATGATGCATCTGTACAGTAATGAGGACTCAACTGTGTGGTCCCAGACTTCTAACCAACCCCATAGCACGTGCAAATATGGGTAGGAGCTATTGTTATTGTTATTGTTGTTTAAAGCCCAGCCAATTGCATAGAGCCATATCAGGGCTATAACCGTTTCAAAACATACACAACTTCAACAGGCAAAAAAACCCCACCACATGTCAATGCATTCGCGCACACAGTCTAAGGATATGCCCTCGGCACTGACCACTCTGCCCAATTTATTGCACAGGGGATTTAAAAAATACACCTGAATACAAATTTAAGCACACCTAAGAACACCAAAACATATATATAAACGGGCATAAATTACCTAAAATTGCTTCCGCATATCTCACCTCCCTAGAGCCCAAAATGCATTTAATACATGTACCCAATTAAAAGGGAAAATTAGAGAATGTCAAAATGGAGATGGAAAGTGTTTTAGATAGGAAAGTGAGATGGAAAGGGGCAGGCATGATAACATCAGGAGAGTATCAGTGATATACTCTGGTGGAAACTCATATGAAAGAGGAGTAGGCATCGTAATGGACAGGGACAAATCAAAAGCAGTTAAGGATATGGGCTGTGTCCGACAGTCTTGCTGGTCAAATTGGGAGGCAGACCATTTGATATCAACATCATTCAGGTGTATGCACCAACATCCACAAGTACCAGGAAGACATCGACAACTTCTATGAAGTATTAGAGATGGCCAAGGCCCAATGCAAATCACAACAGGTTACCATAATAATGGGAAATTTTGATGCTAAAGTGGGACAGGATAGGGTAGGAGGATATAGTTGGACCTCATGGCCTTGGTACACAAATGAAAGGGGAGGGAAACTTGTAGAATGGGCACAGATGAATGAGTTCATAGTAGGAAACACCTGGTTTGAGCAGCCTAATAGAAGAAAATGGACTTGGATGAGTGCAAGAGATAATATCAAAAATCAGATTGACTACATCCTGATTAATAAAAGATTTAGAAATTCTTTACTGTCAGCAAAAACACTATCAGGCACAGACTGCAACAGTGACCACAATCCTGTAGTGGGAAGATTTAGGATGAAATTACGGGAAAGGAAACAGACCAAAAGCAACATCAAACTAAACCTTGGACTCTTAAAGACAGATGAAGTGATACGTAAAAAAATTTAATGTACATGTTCAAAACAAATTCAGTGCTCTGGAAGACGTTGGTGACAGTGAGGAACAATGGACAAAGTTGAGAAATTCGATAAATGAAGCTTGTGAAGAAATCCCTGTAGTAGATAGAAAAGCAAAAAAGAACTGGACGACAAAAGAAATTTTAGGCTTGATGGAGGAACGGAGGAAGGCAAAGAGAAACGAGGAGATATACAGGAAGATAAACAAAGAAATCAGGTATAGGTGCAATGAAGCTAAGGAAGCTTGGCTGAAAACAAAATGCAAAGAAATAGAAGACCAACACAAAACGGATCCTCAGGGTATGTACATGATATGTAGAGCACACAAAATCTAAAAGACAAGTACAAAAAAAAATCCATCTTTGACACTTCAGACAAGGACAGTAAAACACCCACACATACACACACACACACATTCACATAAACAGGGAACCTCATTTGTACTAATCTATTTATTTGCTAAAGTTGTTTTTAGAAAACCTCACCTGAAGTTCCCGAACATCCCGTTCTCGTCGCTTCTGTATGTCCGAATTGAGACGATCTTCCTCCAGCATTTTCAGCTCAGCAACAGTGTCCAGTGATTGGTCCACACAGCTATCCTCTCGTGTGATCAAAATGGACGTGGTGTCTGCGTCGCTCCCATCGTCTGTGGGTTTTCGAGGTGTTCGTTCTGGGGGAAAGCCCCTGCAATGAAACAATATCATGTAAATAATTGTTCTAAAGTCTCTATACTGGCATATGTTATTGAAAGCTTCACAAACATGAGAACATGAGATACTGCTTGAGTGACTTGATGTTAGGCCTGAAAGTTGTGTCCATAATGATAGCAAACTAAGTGGATAACGACATGGCATAGAAACACAGTGTTTCCTTTCTTTTGAGTTCCAGCTTGTTTCATGTTGCCAGTGGTCATGTCAGTGTATCCATCCACCTGAAGCATGCTGATTTTAGCTTGATTACACACTGTTCCTGCCTACACTGTGCAGGAATGACAATATAATCCGGCTGTGCAGGCTTGGATGGAGAGGGGAAAACGTGCAAGGATGTTTTGCAAAAACACAGCTGACTGAACTGGCAAGGCAGGCAAATAGAAAACAACAGGCAATAGAAAGAAAAGAATATGACAGTCAAGCCGTTGTAACTATCTATTTTTATATAAAAATTATTACAGAAAATGCAGACTTTGTACTTATCAAGATTACGGTGACCTTGAAGACACATCAGATGAGATAAACTGAAGCTATGACAATGGTAAGTGAAAACAGAATGTAAATCATGTCAGAAATTCCTGAGAGAGAGAGAGAGTGCTGTTTATTCACCATTCTCAAAAAGTGATGATTTCTGGCACCTTGATGGTCTGTGTAATGATTTCTGGCAACTTGATGGTCTGTGTAATCATTTCTGGCAACTTGATGGTCTGTGTAATGATTTCTGGCACCTTGATGGTCTGTGTAATGATTTCTGGCAACTTGATGGTCTGTGTAATGATTTCTGGCAACTTGATGGTCTGTGTAATGATTTCTGGCAACTTGACGGTCTGTGTAATGATTTCTGGCACCTTGATGGTCTGTGTAATGATTTCTGGCAACTTGACGGTCTGTGTAATGATTTCTGGCAACTTGATGGTCTGTGTAATGATTTCTGGCACCTTGATGGTCTGTGTAATGATTTCTGGCAACTTGATGGTCTGTGTAATGATTTCTGGCACCTTGATGGTCTGTGTAATGATTTCTGGCAACTTGATGGTCTGTGTAATGATTTCTGGCAACTTGATGGTCTGTGTAATGATTTCTGGCAACTTGATGGTCTGTGTAATGATTTCTGGCAACTTGATGGTCTGTGTAATGATTTCTGGCAACTTGATGGTCTGTGTAATGATTTCTGGCACCTTGATGGTCTGTTGGTCTGTGTAATGATTTCTGGCAACTTGATGGTCTGTGTAATCATTTCTGGCAACTTGACGGTCTGTGTAATGATTTCTGGCACCTTGATGGTCTGTGTAATGATTTCTGGCAACTTGATGGTCTGTGTAATGATTCTGGCAACTTGATGGTCTGTGTAATGATTTCTGGCAACTTGATGGTCTGTGTAATGATTTCTGGCAACTTGATGGTCTGTGTAATGATTTCTGGCAACTTGACGGTCTGTGTAATGATTTCTGGCACCTTGATGGTCTGTGTAATGATTTCTGGCAACTTGATGGTCTGTGTAATGATTTCTGGCAACTTGATGGTCTGTGTAATGATTTCTGGCACCTTGATGGTCTGTGTAATGATTTCTGGCACCTTGATGGTCTGTGTAATGATTTTTGGCACCTTGAGGGTCTGTGTAACCTTGACCTTGCTACCCTGACTTCCACACTTATGCATTTGCAACACCAACAGTCTAAGCCTTTGGCCTAAATTAGTGTTCACCCAGGCAGAGGTGAGAAAATCTTGCTGACCAGTTCTGTCACAGACACATACACACACACCTCTCTCTGGTCAATAGGAAAAAAAAAGTTCTTTTGTAAAAAATGCAGAAAAAAAAGAAACAGGATGAAATTTTTAGTGTAAATTTCCACCAGGTGGGAGCTACTGTTTACACAGAGAGTCCAGACATCCCCATGTAAAAGAAAGACAGAACAACAACTACGGTGATGACCTGCTGGATAAAGTGCCTGCCAGGGAAATGAGAGGTCTAGGCCACACATCCCCCCCCCCCCCCCCCAAAAAAAAAAAAAACAGGAATTTTTCTCTCGCACATGCTAGACTTTAACTCTCTTGCTACGAACGTCAAGACTTCCCAATCATGTCTCAATAATGCTTGTGTATGAGCGTCTGAGAAATCAGACTTGGGGTTTTGAAAATTCGCTGGGTTTTCAGTATTTCCGTTAACAAAACTAATGGCCAGAACTTGATTCTTCGGTCATTCTTAGACTCGTTTCTGGCCATCAGGTCACTGTACTCTGCAGTCGGTGTATAGACAGTGCAAAGTTCACGACCCACTAGCTCTGCAGCTAAGCAGATGACGGAAAAACAAATGGCCGAACAGCATGCGACATCTCAATGCTCTTCAAGACGATCTCTTCCTTCAGTGTGTGCAAGTTGGATTTCATGAAATTTCATTCAAAATGTGACTGTAGGAACTGACATATTGACCTGACTGTGTATTTTGTAAGACATTTTTCACCTGAAAATGTTATCTAATTTTACTTGTACCATTACTCAGCAACCATGAGGGTTAGACAGTTGAAATTTCAGCATGTTGTACACCAATCTTTTAATATATAACCTGCCAAATTTCAAAGCTCTCTGTTTTCATTTGTTTGTGTGAGAATTTTTCTCATGACCTATACAAATGGTGCGTATCAGGGGAATGGCAAGGGGCCTACTTGTACGTAGCGAGTGAGTTAAGAAGAGGACCAGAACAACAGTACTCTAGCAGATCTCCGCCCATCGTGGGATACCAGGTAATGAGACAACAGATGAGCTGGCACAAAAGGGAAGCTCATCTACAAGGGTGACACTTTGAACATTTGAAAAAACTGAAAATCAGGCTGGGGTCCAGGGGCCGCCTTTGATATGTACACTTTTCATCTGAAAAAAGTCACTTTACCACTCAAAGGGAAACTGTACAAACTATTCACAATGGAATTACCGTCTGGGGGCCTTGCTGAGAAAATGGATTTCCGTCACCCAGACGGAGGAGTGGCACCCATGCATCTACCAGAAAGGGAACCCAGAAAAAACCAGACAACAGCATCAGCTACAGCGAGAACAGAAGCATCATCAGATCACTCCTTAAAGCTATGGACAGAAAGGGATGACTACCACCTTCTCTCCAGAAAGCAGTAAATGGTTGGTCCTGATGAGGCTCTGACTGACCACAACCAGCTGAACACCTGTATGAACCGTGAGGCTCTGACTGACCACAACCAGCTGAACACCTGTATGAACCGCAAGTTCTAACTGATGCCTTTACCAACCTGTATTTGCAGTCAAAAGGAAACAAACAACAAAACATACTGCAATGATGTGGCTTCTATCGAGAGGAGTGATAGGAGACATGGTAAGACAACAACTCTGCTGACCACGAGGCTCCATGGCAGTTGGCAGGAACATGGAAAACGTGACATTTATCAGTGGACTGACCATGCAGACATTTTGTTAATAAAGATGACGACTTCAAGGGGTATTCTAGGTGCTAGGTTTTCACATGAGAAGACAAACCAGAGTCCTGCACATTGCAGCATGCTGTAAGTGCCTGTAAAAGTTGGCACAGCAATGATCAGACTGTCTTTGGCTAAAGTCTGTAGGTAAACACAATTTACAGATTTTGGTATCCAAGAACTTTTATTTTATTATCCTTTTGACTCCTTCCCCTGTCCGCCAGCATCCTGCATTGTCAGCCATGACATCAAAGCAAAAACTTAACCCTTTCACTCCCTCATCCAATCCACTGCAGGAAGCTGGTGGACAGGGTGAGGAAGTGAAAGGGTTAAGTTTTCGCAGATGGCAGATAGGGTGCAGGAGTGAAAGGATTAACTTATCTATTTATCAGGTCACAGTAGGCTCACCATATAAGATTTGGGCTGCTCTTCTGGGGGAGAGTATAGTGCTGTCACTTTGGTAACCCTTTGACTCCCGCAGCCCGTCCACCAACATCCTGCATTGTTATCCATGCTAGCAAAGCAAAAACTTAACTCTTTGACTCCCTCATCCAATCCACTGCAGGAAGCTGGTGGACAGGGTGAGGGAGTCAAAGAGTTAAGTTTTTGCAGTTGCTGGATATGGTGCAGGAGTCAAAGGGTTAACTGAGAAAGTGGATTTCTTCACAGAATCTTGCCACGATGAACTTGCTTGTGAGTTTTACTATGAATGCACACAGGTTCATGATACACTGTCTCATTCAAAAAAAACAACAACAAAAAAACAACAAAAAAAAAAAAAAACCTACCACCATCATCATCACTGCTCAAGACTACTTTAGGAGGGGATGGAGGAGGGGGAGAAAAGTCCTTGCAATAACCAGGAGTTGATTTCAGGAGCTTTCCCTTTCAAACCTATCTTTTTTGTGGCTCTTAAATAGTCTGTAACTCTGACCAAAATCGGTAAAGATCCACTCATAAAGACCTCAGAAAATCTTGTTCATGTATTTTAATCACACACACACGGACACACACACACACCACTCGTCTGGTTGATGTCGACCATATCTCCTTTAAAAAAAAAAAAAAAAAAAAAAAAAAAGGGAGACTAGTACTGCCATCATCACCTGTATCTGTGAGCGCGGGCGGCTGTTCTCCAGGGCTGACCGGGGGTGGGTTTCATGCTGTCCAGAATCTCCTGTCGGGACAGGCCGACACAACCACTAGACTTGCTGCGTCGGTGACTGCTGCTGGGGGTGATCTGGACACACAGTCAGACACAACTCTCACTTATAATAACAGTATAAACAGACAGCGTCATGGCATATCAAAAAATGCCATCATCATCATAATTATTATTATTGTTCTTCTTCTTATTATTATTATTACTATTACTATTACACCTTAGCATCAACTAGGCCCAAGAGAAATAAAATCTGTGGTGTTTGGTCAGGAAATTTGCTCAATATCCTCAATGATGCATTCATGAAATGATTGAGTCTTGACCGAGTGGTCACAGTCTTCCCAAAGAGCCTGTAGCATGCTCAACTCTAGGTAAGAGCTGGTTGAGACCAAAATATCCCACTTGGATAGGGACTGATAGGATTTGGTCCACCAACTTTCCAGTCAATAGTCTGTTGCCATCAACCTCTTGGTCACAATGGGTTGATAAGGCCTGTGTTAACATACTGATCACAGAATGACAAAATGATCACTCATCACTTGATCATGACCACAACGGAAAAGGCACATATTATCAAACCTACATTAAAAGACAGTCAACCACTCATCACTTGATCATGACCGCAACGGAAAAGGCACATATTATCAAACCTACATTAAAAGACAGTCAACCACAATTCAAACAGTCTCCAGGTTTAATAGTAGCAAACCTATTTCAACTTCATTCCCAGTTAATCAATTCAAACAATTTCAACTTCATTCCCAGTCAACCAATTCAAACAGTCTCCAGGTTTTATATTAGCAAAACTATTTCGACTTCATTCCCAGTTAACCAATTCAAACAGTCTCCAGGTTTAATAGTAGCAAAACTATTTCAACTTCATTCCCAGTCAACCAATTCAAACAGTCTCCAGGTTTAATAGTAGCAAAACTATTTCAACTTCATTCCCAGTCAACCAATTCAAACAATTTCAACTTCATTCCCAGTCAACCAATTCAAACAATTTCAACTTCATTCCCAGTCAACCAATTCAAACAGTCTCCAGGTTTTATAGTAGCAAAACTATTTCAACTTCATTCCCAGTCAACCAATTAAACAATTTCAACTTCATTCCCAGTCAACCAATTCAAACAGTCTCCAGGTTTTATGGTAACAAACCTATTTCAACTTCATTCCCAGTCAACCAATTCAAACAGTCTCCAGGTTTAATAGTAACAAACCTATTTCAACTTCATTCCCAGTCAACCAATTTAAACAATTTCAACTTCATTCCCAGTCAACCAATTCAAACAATTTCAACTTCATTCCCAGTCAACCAATTCAAACAATTTCAACTTCATTCCCAGTCAACCAATTCAAACAATTTCAACTTCATTCCCAGTCAACCAATTCAAACAGTCTCCAGGTTTTATAGTAGCAAAACTATTTCAACTTTATTCCCAGTCAACCAATTTCAACTTCATTCCCAGTCAACCAATTCAAACAGTCTCCAGGTTTAATAGTAACAAACCTATTTCAACTTCATTCCCAGTCAACCAATTCAAACAGTCTCCAGGTTTTATAGTAACAAACCTATTTCAACTTCATTCCCAGTCAACCAATTCAAACATTCTCCAGGTTTAATAGTAACAAACCTATTTCAACTTCATTCCCAGTCAACCAATTCAAACAGTCTCCAGGTTTAATAGTAACAAACCTATTTCAACTTCATTCCCAGTCAACCAATTCAAACAATTTCAACTTCATTCCCAGTCAACCAATTCAAACATTCTCCAGGTTTAATAGTAACAAACCTATTTCGACTTCATTCACAGATATGAGAGTAAAGAAACTCTTTCTTTCCTTCAGTGTGTATTAAATATTGTAAGATGGTCTTTGTTGATTGTATGTGTATGCCTGGTGTGTCAGTGCGCTTTGATCTGAATTGTCAAGATTTGGCGCCAAGTAAATACTATAATTATTATCATTATTGTATATTATCATTTTTTTTTTTTGGTGGTCAATGCTTGCTTGGAGATATTTTTTCCTTAACCCTTTGACTCCCACACCCTATACACCAACTGAAAAAACTAGACCCTTTGATTCCCTCACCCTATCCACCAGCTTCCTGCAAGAAGCTGGTGGATAGGGTGAGGGAGTCAAAGGGTTAATTTTTTGCTTTGCATGCATGGTTGATGATGCAGGATGCTGGTGGACAGTGTGCAGGAGTCAAAGGGTTAAAAATCGTTTTGAGTATAAAATATACATATGTAGGCATGTCTACATTAGAAATGATTGCATATAAAAACATACACTTTGCCCTTTTTTCAGTTCAACTGTTACCATCATAATTATTCACAATCTCCAATTGTACCCTGTCTAAAACGTTTTTGAAAAAAAGTGATTTGTCAAAATACTGCGTTGGTTATGAAATTTCGAGCAACACTCTCAATGACGCATCTATAAAGAAGATGAGATGCAATTGCGTGCCACCCTAGTCTTCCCAACAACTCCATAGCGTGCGCTCAACTCTGAGCAGGATGTGATCACACAAAGACTGTTAACATTATGTATCTGACCCTCTATCGTCCTCCTGTCTGTGCTGGGCAAATGAAGGCTACATCAACATTCATGAGATCTCTCTGATATCACTGATATCTGTCTCTGGGAACAAACAGAACAGAAAAGCCAATATCCATTCATTTCACTTGCAAAGCTACATATTTACCGGCATAAAGCAGAGAAGACGAAATCTCCAATATCTGCCTTTGCGACAAAAACAACTGAAAATAGGAAATGCAGTGGAGGAACACATATTGAAATTGAATGTACACAGAACAAATCTTAAACAAGATGGAATCATTATAAACCAATGTTTGAAGAAGGCTGACTCTCTATCAAATCACTATCAAAGGATCAACATTGCTACATATGACAGCATATTAATTATTATAGTCTGATGGATGGAAAAAACAACAACAAAAAAACAAAATAAAACAAAGAAAAAAAAAACCATGGTCAAAATCAATGGTCTATGGGTTTCTGTCTGTTGCTTTGTCCTACCCCCAAGTGTGTGTGCGTGTGTGTCACAAGTGCGTGCACGTTGTGTGTGTGTGTGTGTGTGTGTGTTTGTGTTGTGTTTGTGTTTGTTGTTTGTGTGTGTGTGTGTGTGTGGTGTGTGTGTGTGAGTGTGTGTGTGTGTGTGTGTGTGTGTGTGTGGTGTGTGTGTGTGTGTGTGAGTGTGTGTGTGTGTGTACACATGTGTGTCCATGTGTGTGCGCTTGTGCGCGTGCATGTGTGCACGCACATGTGTGTGTATTGTACATGTGCTTTATGACTGCAAGACAATATACACATACATATATATGCATGTATTCATATGATCATGTGTAAACGTAAAGATAAGTAAAACTATATAATTTGATTTATTACAGTATATAATTGTTAGATTGCAATGTATGGAATATAGGTCTACATGTTAGTTCAAAAAAAAAAGCTTGAAACGTGGAAAAGTATCAGTAGTCATATTTTCTCTTATGGCCGACTGTATAAAGTTTCTTAAACTTGTCACTATTTCAAGATTCATTCAAGACTAAAAGCAAGTTTAAAACAAAAGGAAAAAGCGTTATCTTCAAGCATTCAACTTACAAGACAAAAATCAGTGCACAAGAAAAAACAACCAACCAAAAAACAAACAAACAGCCCCCCCCCCCTCCCAAAACCCCCCCCAAAACAAACCACAACAAAAAAACAACAACAAAAAAACACACAAAAAAAACTTCTTGCCTGCTGACTGCTGGAGAAAGCGTCCTAGGGAAAGAATTGTTCACACTGAGCAATATGTGGGCAACAGGATAAAAGCTGTTACGGGTTTATATTATACTTGTCTTTCCTTCTTTTTCTTTGTCTCTGTTTTGCCGCCCCATCTCCTGCACTGCTTGTTTCAGCTCTCCAACACACACCCAAACCCACTGTTACTGACATACAATGAGAGCTGAGCATGAAGGGCCACAGAATCTGGGACAGTTTGTCACAATACTAAGATTGTTACTGTTCTTGTTGCTTAACCCTTTGACTCCCGCACCCTGCCCACCAGCATCCTGCATTGTCAACCATGCTAGCAAAGAAACTTGACCCTTTGACTCCCGTACCTTGTCCACCAGCATCCTGCATTGTCAACCATGCTAGCAAAGAAGAAACTTGACCCTTTGACTCCCGTACCTTGTCCACCAGCATCCTGCATTGTCAACCATGCTAGCAAAGAAGAAACTTGACCCTTTGACTCCCGTACCTTGTCCACCAGCATCCTGCATTGTCAACCATGCTAGCAAAGCAGAAACTGGTGGATAGGGTGAGGGAGTCAAGGGGTTAAGTTTTTGCAATCGGTGGATAGGTGCGGTAGTCAAAGGGTTAAAGCACAGGTGACCGTGCAGAGCCATATCACGGCTATAACCATCTACAAACATTTGTCTGTAACTCATTGGAGAAAAATGAAAACACCTGGAAAAGAAAATTAAGTACGCATAATGCATTCGCACATATAATCTAAGGATACGCCCCTGGCGTTGACCACTGCACCAATTTATCACAAAAGGGATTTTAAAAACATATAATTATCTGAACACAAATGTAAACATAACTAAGGACACTGAAACATACAAACAAAACAACAACAACAACAACAACAAAAAAGAGGGCCTAAATTAAATATAAAAGCAAATTTCCTGAAATTGCTTCTGCAAGTTATCAAGAGTTAGAAAACATTTCTCACACATGACTTAGTTAATGATATGCCCTGGACTTCATCATTCCAGGTTAAAAAAAAAACAAAAACTGAACAAATACGTACACTTAACTAAGAACATTAAAACACATAAAAACTTGCTGAAATTACCTTAACCCTTACGCATTTGCATTCTTTGAGACTTATCACCTCTTAGATTTCGGATTCTTTGGGTCATCATAAACCCAAAATGGATTGGTCTGATTTAACTTCTACCACGTGCGTACTAAGTGACAGGGAAATATGAAAATGGGCAAGTACAGTCACAGTACCATGTACTTTCATACGGTACCCGAGTCGTATGTTTCTCCCTAAACTGTCGTGTCGTTGTCACCAGTTTTGTAATAATTTATGGTGACATTTGTATTAAACCCTGCAATCATGCAAGTTTGGCATGCCCATGCTACATGCTCGTGTGAAATGAAAGAGAGCCTACCTGATGTGATCCCACTCCATCCTGAAGGAAAAGGTCCCACTGGTTGAGTCACAAGTGTCACACTTTAATTGTCAACTCTCTCACTATTGCTACTACCATTACTAACTACTGCTATGCATTCCTGGCTTCCAAACAACTACTTACAGCACTAGAACTACATGTTTTACACCATAGCCTATTCACAAGCAATCATCACAGTGTCCACTCCTGCAGAATAACAGGCGAGTGTCACAAGGTCACAAGTGTCACCAAATACAATACAGGTAAAACAATCTAAACTACTGCTGTTCCACGATGTTTTCAGCATGACAGTCATGGAAGTCTTTTTTGTGATGGCACAGAGCGACCTGACAGAGGGAACATCTATAGGATGTCTCCACTTGGTATCCCTTGGCTGTCAGGCGGCCCACCTTCACACACTGCCGACACACCTTTGGTCTGCCCTCTGTCTTTTCCAGCATGTGATGTTTGATTGTGGCCATGGCGATTGGGGCGTCTGGCACTGCCTTGCGTCGTCCAGCTTTCTGTTTCCTGCAAGTGAACTCAGCACGAAGTTGCTCAGCCACATCTGCTGGAAACAGCGTGTGGTCGTAGGCCTTTTTTGGTGCTGGGTTGTGTGGCCACTTCTCCCAGGTGATGAAAGCTTGGACAGTGCACAGGTTGACCAGTGAGTGGAAGATGTAGCGCCACCACTTTTTGTTTTTGTGTCCTACAGGGTAGTAGGCTCGGTCACATACGTGTTCTTATTCTTTTTTTTTTCTTTTTTTTTCTGGTTCTTGCTAAAAATGTGGTTAACACAAGTACCCAATTATCAATCCTAACAGAAAGTATGTAAGGCTTCGTAGAACACATACAAGTGAATGGATCAGCAAGGCAGAAAATGATAGGAATGAACGACAATGCAAAGGAGCAGGCCAGAAACAAAGACAGTGACAAAAAAAAAAGAGGACATTTCTAACACACAATTTCCAGAAGGTGGGGGATACTATTTATATTGAACGAGTTCCCATCATCTCCAATGGTGATTCCACTGTGTGAGACGCGGGAAAAAAGCTGACAGTCAGCAACAAGCTGGATGGCCTGAAGTGGAGAACTCTGTGTGACGACAAGACTCTTTCACGCCATGATCAATGTAGGTCTTCCTTCACTTGCCTCTCGCTTTAACTCCATGTGTCTTTGACAAGACTCTTTCACGCCATGATCAATGCAGGCCTTCCTTCACTTGCCTCTCGCTTTAACTCCATGTATCTTTTTGTTATGTGCTTTTTCAGCTAGCTGGGGAGGTGCATTCCTGGTTAGATGATCATACTATTTAATTCTCTGCTGATGAATATGATGGTGGAATGGTGTTGTTCCTACCATGTCTCTGATCTTGGTGATTTTGATCATGTCACATCAGATCTTGCTAACAGCTCTTTTTAACCCTTTGACTCCCTCACCCTGTCCACCAGCATCCTGCATTGTCAACAATGCTAACAAAGCAAAAACTTAACCCTTTGACTCCCTTACCCTATCCACCAGCATTGTCAACAATGCTAGCAAAGCAAAAACTTAACCCTTTGACTCCCTTACCCTGTCCATCAGCATCCTGCATTGTCAACAATGCTAGCAAAGCAAAAACTTAACCCTCTGACTCCCTTACCCTATCCGCCAGCATCCTGCATTATCAACAATAATAGCAAAGCAAAAACTTAACCCTTTGACTGTCTTACACTATCCACCAGCATCCTGCATTGTCAACAATGCTAGCAAAGCAAAAACTTAACCCTTTGACTCCCTAACCCTATCCAGTGAGAGAGTCATAGGGTTAAATTATTGCAGTTGGCAGACAGGATGCGGGAGTCAAAGGTTTAAACAGTGCACCTCAAACGTGGTGATTTTATACTCTAGAAGCTCGGCCAGGAACTGGTGCGTCAGGGTGAACATGAAAATGGAACTGCTGTGCTTGGTTTCTGCTGCAACAGTAATGTTACGACGTCTCAGGAATGGGGTAAGCTGACAAATGATACTGTATACTGTATGGAAAATGCAACCACTATGTTCTTACCCTTATGGTGGTCTTCTTTCCAATGCTGTTGTTCAGTATCTTGGTGGTTTTACGTCGAGCTCTCTGAGGTTTGCTGGGCACTTTTTCATCCTCCACTGCTGGCTCAATCCATTGATACTGCACAAAAATAACACTTAAGTATTATTTTCATTGACAAAATGTGAACATGAATAAAATTAAAACACATTGATCATAATGATGGAGCATGCTTTAATATCAATGGATTTATATAATGAGTAGCAATGCGTGTGTGCTGCAATGTTTTGTCTAGTGCTGTGTTGTCTTGCACTTTTGTGCTGTGCTGTATTGCACTGTGTTGTGCGTGTGTGTGTATATGTGTGACTGTATGTGTGCATGCTGACACATGTGCAAACCTAAAAATGTGCATGTATGTTTGCACGCACGTACGCTTGCATGCAAGCATGCATGTGTGTGTGCATGAGAATCTGTGTGTATGCTTGATGCATGAAAGTGTGGCTGAAAAGAAACAACTACAAAGCCTAGGTCAAAAGTTAATGTCACCGTCTGTTGTTCATATGTATTAACTTAAAAACAACAACAACAACAAAACAAAAACAAAAACTACCACCACCATTAATAATATCATACTTGATGCTATGTGGGGAATTTCTTTTCACCCATTCAGAACAGTGTTTTCTCGAATGCATGAATGGATATTCTTCTGGCTGTTTGGCCCACCTAAGCAGGCATTATCACAGTCTGCACACACACACACACACACACACACACACACACACACACACACACACACACACACACACACACACACACACACTGATATATATATACATATAATTACATGTATATATATATATATACACACACATATGAGAGAGAGAGAATATGTGTATGTGTGTGACAGAGAAAATGACAACTTGGGTGAAGTCATTCATCGAACTGGGTTGAGTGTACCCTAGCTCAGCATCCTCTGTGTGTGTGTGTGTGTGTGTGTGTGTGTGTGTGTGTGTGTGTGTGTGTGTGTGTGTGTGTGTGTGTGTGTGTGTGTGTGTGTGTGTGTGTGTGTGTGCATGCGTGCGCGAGTGTATGATACAGAGGGAGGGTGACAGCTTGGGTCAGAGGTCAAAGGCCCTACTCCTCACCTGTCTTCCCCCTCCCAGTTTGCATGTGCATGGGTGAAACTGAAAACTGATTTGACTGAAATGAGGACAGGGTCTAGGGGCCACTGAAGCCCTGGTGAGGTACAGGAGCAGAACCTCGTTTGGGGGGGGGGGGGGGATTTCCATGTGACCCCCCCTGCATAGAAAAGGCTTAACTGCAGCACAGTTAGAGTCTCAAAGGTAAAAAACAAAAACAAAAAACAAAAAAAGACACAACCCTCCTCCCACTTACTCTTCCCAACTATCTCATTTACTATTTCCATCTATTAATTGATGAAACACTTTGGTAAAATCCGTAAATACGACAGAAAACTGTAAATTCACCTATAACCTTTTCTTGTGCTCTGGCCAGTCTGGGTGATCGGCATGGTATTGAAGTTTCTTTTTTTTTTTCGTTTGGTCCGTAGCAGATCGTTTTCAAACAAACGACATAAAAACACATTCCTGCTATGTTCATTTTCTTCCGCTACATGCGATAGCCACTGCCACCTCCATTTAATTTTTTTCCTCACCTTTTTTTCTTTATTCATTTTTTAACAGTGAACAGACATCAACAAACAATGGAGTAACAAAGAAATAATTTCAATTCATACACAACATAAAAGGAAATTTTAACATCTGACAACATACAACATACAGAAGACTAAAAACATACTTCATACATGGGAGATTTCAAACTGAACATCAAGATTTCAAACATGTCATATTACTCATAAAGATGAATTTGTTCTCTATTAAATAATTAAGAAAACGGTGGTTTATAGTTATTCCATTGAGCATTAAAAGACGGACAAATGAAAGTCGTCCACTCTGGCATTACACTGTTCAATTCTGAATCTTATTTAATAGTCTTTGAAAAGTACGTATATTCAGAATATATTTGTCAATCTTACCAGTTTTTTTTTAATGCACAGAATGGCATTTTTCACACCGGAAATTCAAAAAATGAACACCAAGATCCAACGCATGTCAACATTTCCCCCACGAATCAATCTCAAAAACTACATTCCTTTGCTTAACATAATCAAGCGTCATCGAACAATGTGGCAACAGAAATTATTCAATTTACACAAATAAGACCTCCATTCAATTTTAATTTGCCTTTCGATGGACGTCACCGGATTTCAAGAAAGCCATGATCACTTAGATCCAACTTTCAAGCTCATCTCGCAAATTTGCAGTCAGTGAAACTAAGCCATGTCAATAAGCACCCCACACTTCAATTAGTTATTCATAGTCGAAGAAATGACATAACAGGCAAAAGGCTTTGTATAGCCTTACAAGCCATAAATATGATACAATATCATATCGTGAAAGATTTTGAGAAAAAACTTCCGAACACGCCAGAAGTGTAGATCTAGATACAGCTACTTCCGTTAATTAAGAAATGCAAAATACGGATCGGACGGAAACGCGGAAAAGTGAAACCGGCAGGACGTTTTCATTCGATTCTTTTTTAATTGACGGAAGTTCCGTCAAGACAGAAACTAATTTTGATGGAATTCCGTCTATAGACTGAAACGTTTCACCCATGCACGTGCTTTGTGCTCTGGAGATTTGGTCGTTGTTGGTGTTTGCTTTGATGAATGATGAGGGCGTACATTGGTTTGATTCTTGAATCAAGATCTGTAACCTTATAAACATTATTATTATTGTTATCATAATATCCATATCAATATCATCATTATTACTATCATTGTTTTTATTGTCATCATTATTATTAGATCCCAGAGATGGTTAGAACAACACCTGTCAATCATTCCATCACATTCTGTCATCTCTTACGAATGCTATGTGCCAACTATATGGATTTTTTTTTTATTCAGGAGCTACCAGTATGCCATAGTCAATTATGCAAATAAACCTGTTTTTTAATCTTCAATTTAAATGTAATGTTCATTCAAAATGATGTCCCACTGTAATTTTCAGACGTATGATTTTTTAGTCCTGTGGCTGCTATTGTTTTAAAAAAAATGTTAAAAACAGGCCTGTGTGGATCGAAACTAATGCCATGTCAAACAGGTAAAGGCTGTCACATCATCCTGAGTTTTTACAGGAGTGAGGCAGCAGAGACCTCAACTTTTCTCGAGGCCAGCATTACGGGGGCAATACCCATCTTATAACTGCGAAGTTTACTCAAATCATCTCCCATTCTCTTTCTCCCCGTACTGTTTGGCATTGTAGTGTGCTGTCTTCATGCGTGTAAGTATCTGACTCAAAGATCTCCGGCCAAGACAGACCATAGA